>OX457044.1:37196415-37306415 GCA_949752735.1 Lumbricus terrestris | reverse complement strand
TGTTGGAGTTGAGGATTGTGTGAAAAAGATTGAAAAAATGGAAACGTAAAGCAGACATGATTGTGCATTGAAGAAGAATTTATGTTTTTCAGAAGACAGTTTGCAATCTACCAGATTATACTGGAAAAATACAGACAGAGTATGTAAGAACAGGATATGAATTTTTATGGGAGTAAGAACAGGTAAAAAATCACTGGATAGAATGCAAAGCACGTGAGAAAGAGAGCTAAGTGTCAGAGAGTAAAACAGTGAGAGACAGAGACAGAGACAGAGACAGAGAGAGAGAGAGAGAGAGAGAGAGAGAGAGAGAGAGAGACACAGAGACACAGAGACAGATGCAGAGACAGAGAGAGAGAGGAATGTGTTTGCTTGTATGTCTTTGTGTGTGTATGTGTGTGTGTTTGTGCGTACATTCGTATGAGTGAGCATGAGGGAGACAGAGACAGAGATACAGAAAGGTTGTGAAATACTTTTCTGTAGTTTGAAAGTATCTGTAAGGTTCTTACACATTTTATTACACGACTTTTCCGGCAAGAGTCCTGCCTGAGTGGACGTTTGAAGGATATTGTGACTGAAATCGTATTATATTGTATCTGACCATTTATAAAGCGCTTCTCGCAGGAAGAGCCTTTCAGAAGCGCTCCCAGTGCGTTCAACCCCTAGAAAAAGGCAACTTTTCAGAAGAGAGAAAGACGAGGATACACTGCCAGAGAGGATGGCAGAGCGAACTGATGGGGGAAGCCCATTCCATAGGGAGGGACCAATGCAGGCAAATAATAGCACAGCCAATGTCAGCCATGATAGCATCAGTTCATTTCCTTGTTTTTTGGGTTAAACAACTCAAAGCAAAACTAACTGAAACGTTGAACTTAAAAGCAGGAAGTTGAAGGCATAAGCAATCGAATTTGTTGCTCACATAATTATAGTAATGCATATCATGTCCTATAGACACGATTCTGTTTAATCATTAAGTAACAGAAGACAAAGAACAAAGGCAAATTCCATTCAATTCCATTTAATTCCATTTAATCATAGCAAATGCGTCATAAATTTCCCTACAAATGCGTAGCAACAGACGTGACCAGATTTTTGGGCATTATGGAACCCGGGCGACAATGGTAAATCCCTTTCGTACAGTGGATTTTTACGCCTTGAACTATAAACAGCAGGGTATGACGTAATGCGCCCAGTGGCGGTTCTACCGGGGGGGGGGCTGGGGGGGGCTACAGCCCCCCCAGATGGAAAGTTAGCCCCCCTAGATTTTCCTAGCCCCCATGCACATTTTAGCCCCCCCAGTTTAACGTTTAGTTAGTTAAACAACACATTGACTTCAATGTTTGTTGGCAACAGAGGTACTTTCCATAGATCAATAATTGACATGAATGAATTTCATCTGCTGCAATGTTTCGTAGATGCTGCTCTGTAAAGCGTGGGTCCTGTTATATATATATATATATATATATATATATATATATATATATATATATATATATATATATATATTGGCATTATCACTATTATCACATAATTAATTATTCCATGTACTCCTGAGCTGTTGCTCCAATGAGAATGCTTGCTCAGATACTAGCACATGTCTGCCTATACTAATAGCTGTCCTGTGACTACGATGACCCATGGGATGTTTAAGAAGCAAATGAAGAACCGATTGCAGCTTGAGCGGCCGAGATTAGGCCATTCCCAGCACTTGATGACCCTGTGTGCTCTGGTGATACCAGCTTCATTAGCAAAGACGAAGACAGCGAGGGTGGGCAGCAGGCCACCACCATCAGAAGCACGGATGACCAGACAAGGGCAGGCTCGGTCTCAGTCTCGTGTACACTGTGTACTAGAGTGTATACTGCATATGTGGAATTGTGTACGCCGAACAGTGTGTACTAGAATCCGTTTGGATCACGCACAGTCGCACATACGTTCATTATTGTAAAGAAAAGTTGAAGAGTTAAAGATGAAGTTTTCGACGGCATTGATAATCCTACGGCAGGTATGTAAACTGGCATGAAGAGACCACATGTGATGGGATGAGTCATGAGAGAATTTAGGCCTATCCCTGTTTGGCAGCAATATATTTAGGCCTACCCGAAGCTCATGCCTCAGATATTTTTACGGGAGTCAGGGCCGTGTTTAAGGTTCTTCGAGTGTCGGTGCAAAGTTTTACAGCAGGGGCAAAGTGCCGTTCGGCAGTCTTACAATATTAGTCTAACAAAATCAGCTGTTCAATAGGCTAACCTACGTGGTTTATCGGCTGTGGCGGGTCAATAAGCAAGCACGCAACGTCGGTGAACTTGGTGAAACTAATGTGTTCTTACACTTACTGATTTTACAAAAGGTTTAGGCTAAAATAATAACATTGAGACTCGCAAAAGACATTTGGCCAATGTAAAAAAAACCTCTCGGCTCAGGGGCATTCGGTGCACCGCACCGAATGGACCTATGTTAAACACGGCCCTGACGGGAGTGGCAAACATAATGAGTGGTTAGGCCTACTGTTAGATTTCTGGTAAGAGCTTGAACAATGCAAAACAAGAAATTAAGAATATGAGCATTTTTCAGAAAGGTTTAATTCTAGGCCTAACTCATTGTCAATTTCTCAGTTTCACTGTGTATTATTGATGTTATTAAACGCTTCATTGTTAAGAAGTTGATTAAAAACCAAAAAAATTAATGTAATGACCACAAAAATAGGAGTTGAAAAGGTGAAAAATTTTGAGGGTCAATTAGATGCCCTGGCTCTTGCTCCTATACATGTATGGGCGATTGTGAGGGTTCCCATGGCTCAAAAGTCCTGAGGGCGGTTATAACCTGCGAATGGCATACATGGCATGCTATATAGTACCGGTAGTGAATGACCTCTGGGCATCTGTTGAGGAGCAAGTTTGGCAGTATATCTTCACTGCACTCTAAAGTTTATTTTAATTTTGACAGTAAAGATGATGCATTTTAAGACAATCATGAGATATATATATAATATATTTCAAATATATATTTCATTATTCTTCTAAAATGCACTATATTAATTCATTTTGGAGATTTATATAGCGCCCGTCAAGTTTACTACTCAGGAGCGCTTCCAACCCAAGCCCGGCTGAAAAGAAGAGTTTTGAGACTACGATGGAATGCATCTCCATGCATGCATGAATGCATCTGAGCAAAGCCCAGCCATAGACAACTACAGTAATCCATTCCATAATCAAATAAAATGTTTGAAATTCGTGTCCACTTAGGAAAAATAATGACACTTTAAAGCACAGTAGGCTACAACCGTTTTGGTTTTACTATTGTTTTTCTGGAAAGCTACGTTTATTCTTCAGTTTTATCGTGCCTTTATTTTCAAAAATTCATTTGTAATTTATAAATTATTTATTATTCTTATCTAGACCTATGAAATGTCAGCCAGATATATCAATTTTCATGTTTATAGAATGCTGAAACGGGCGAACGGGGGGGGGGAGGTAAAAAGACTCAGTAGTATTAACATATACACCTTTGTGGAGGGAGGGGCT
Source organism: Lumbricus terrestris (assembly GCA_949752735.1). NCBI lineage: Eukaryota > Metazoa > Annelida > Clitellata > Crassiclitellata > Lumbricidae > Lumbricus > Lumbricus terrestris. The sequence continues at coordinate 37,302,894 of OX457044.1, read as the reverse complement.
AAGGCAACTTTTAGCCCCCCCAGTTAAGAAATCCTAGAACCGCCACTGAATGCGCCACAGCCCAAAGAAGCATGATAAAATCTTGTCAACCAACATTTGTATGAGGTCGTATAATACAGGCCTATCTGTAGTAGGCCTGCAATTAAGTGCCAATTGATTTATGCAAAACTCGGTCGCTTGCAGCTGTTGGTTATAGCTCTACAGCTCAGATTCACACTTTGGTGTGACCTTGCGCGCGTAATAAATTTATGTAATAATAATAATACAGTGGCTTTAGTGAATGTGGTAAATATGTCACGGAAGGTGTTCTATTGGTTACTTCTTGTGATCTGTCACATATTTCAAAGTTGAGATTATTTAATGCATGTCGTCATTCAGAAGTGTAAGCTATCACTCAGATCTAGTCACTAGTCACTCTTGTCAGCTCATGTAATGAAGGGACAGAGAGGAATAAAGCTGGAACTGGTGGGGCCTCGAGACATGCGCCCATTTGACCCATGATCTGGCCCTTGTAACAGATTGCCAACTGTATCAATTGAATGAATGTTTCTAGTCTAAAGGAGGACTCAAGCCAATAAGGTGAGTTGGACTCATTTTCTGTCTTAATTTCCTGATCTCCAGTTCTTGGCATAATTTCCTGACCTAATTTTCTGACCTAATTTCTTGGCCTATTTTCTTGACCTCATTTCTTGGCCTAATTTCCTGGCCTATTTTCCTGACCTCGTTTCCTGACCTCATTTACTGACCTCATTTCTTGGCCTAATTTCTTGACCTCATTTCAGTGGCGGCGCCACAATAGGCCGCAGCAGTTCATTTGACATGCTGCCAATTTTACCATTGACCTGCTTCATGATCTAGGCCTACCAAACATTCTTTGGAATTTTGGTAATAGCTTCTTTACATCTAATTTCTTTGACCTGCTGAATTAGCTTACTCACATGACGCTGACGTTACCTGCTGAAATTGTATAGCTAGCACCGCCACTGCCTCATTTCCTGTCCTCATTTCCTGTCCTTATTTCCTGTCCTTATTTCCTGCCCTTATTTCCTGTCCTTATTTCCTGCCCTTATTTCCTGTCCTTATTTCCTGTCCTCAATTCGTGGCGTCAGCTCCTGTCTTGCGGTGGATGATTGTGGGGCATGGTCTGGTATATACTATGCAACTAACTTGAAAATTCTGCACTATCATTAATAGTTTCTCTTCTATCTAGATCATTGCAAGACGAATGGGTGGGGTATGTTGTTGTTGTTAGCGATATTTTGTCAAAATCGGTCAAGCTGTGTCCTGCATAGGCAGAACTTTAGTCCTGACTAACTCAGGTTTGTTGCTGTTTATATGTCATAGTAGAGATGATTAGTTTTGCCCTCCTCCCTTCTGCATTGTTGGGGCTGGCACTACCAGAGTACAAGCAGTGGCGGAGTTCTACAATGCCGCGTCTGTATTGGGCCCCACTAGCACCGTGGCCCAAATTCCAGATCTGGGGCTTCACGGTGGTCCGAAAGACTAACCTGTCTCACTCTGAATGTAGCTTATGTGAAGCATTCTGTATGTTTGCCAGCGTGACTTTGATTGTATATTATGCATGTGAATATGCATTATGTTTCATACATACGTGCTTGCATACATACATACATACATGCATGCCACCACTGCCTCACTGTACATACATACATACATTACATACATTGCATACATTACATACATTACATACATTACATACATTACATACATTACATACATTACATACATTACATACATTACATACATTACACACATACATACATACATACATACATACATACTTACATACATACATACATACATACATACATACATACATACATACATACATACATACATACATACAATACCGTATGTATGTATGTATGTTTCAATTAAATTCAATTTATTTCAAATTTAATAGAAACATACATACATAATACATACATTCAAGCATGCAGGCATACGTACACGAATACACACGTACATATGCACACAGGCCTGCAGACACATACATACATGCATGCACCAAAATACATATCTGCATACATGCATACCTACCTGCATACATATATATATATGCACGTACATACATATACATACATACATGCATACGTACATATGTAGATGCAGTCATACATTCTGTTACAGTAGTATGTACGATTGCAGTGATGCATGTTTTCATGTAGATCTATGTGTGCTATTGTGTGGTTAGCCGTCGATGTCTGTGTGTGTGTGTGTGTGTGTGTGTGTGTGTGTGTGTGTGTGTGTGTGTGTGTGTGTGTGTGCGTGTGTGTGTCAGGCCTCATTTATTGTTTGTCCAATTTGAGATTGGTCTCCACCTTTTGTACCATAGGCTTATGCGAGGTCCGCGGCTTATGCCATCGCTGCCTTCTCCTCCTCAAAACACCTACCCCAACACAGCAACGATTTATGCTCGTGGCTGATGGTTGAGGAGAGAGAGATAGAGATAGAGATAGAGAGAGAGAGAGAGAGAGAGAGAGAGAGAGAGAGACAGAGACAGAGACAGAGACAGAGACAGAGACAGAGACAGAGACAGAGACAGAGACAGAGAGAGAGAGAGAGAGAGAGAGAGAGGCTCCTATTATGTACCTGTCATGTTGTAGTAGTCTTCATTGTCAGTATACATTGTCGGTCTTTTGTCGGCACAGCAGCAGTAACAACAACAACAGCAGCAGCAGCAGCAGCAGCAGCAGCAGCATCATCAGCAGCAGCATCATTCCCATTTACCGTGCGGAGTCTGATTGTCACTCGAGAGCCTTCCTGCCTCTCTCTCCCTCCTGATATATTGATCTCTTCTCTTCCCCCATCCCATCCTTCTCCTCTTGCTCCTGCTCGTGCTTCCTCCTATTTGATGATGATTCTGCTTCTGACCGTCTTCTCTTCCTCCTCCTCCTTCTTGTGTCCCTGCTGCTCCTTCTCCTCCTCGTCCTCCTCCTCCTTCCCCTCCTCCTTCATTTGAAGCCTTCCTCAGGCACGCGTATATTTGCCTTCCTCTGATTTATGGAAACAACGTCATTAAAAACCCCTCCTCCTCGTCCTCTTCTCCTTGTCCGTTTAGTCCTCCTCCTCCTCCTCCTCCTCCTCCTTCTCCTTAGTCCTTACCATGCTCTTCATCCTCCTTTGCTGTCCTTCCGACTTTACCGCCCTGCTGACTTTCATATCTACCGAGGCGATACTGCCTGCATGCCCGCCTGTCTGCCTGTCTATCTGCCTGCCTGGCCTGCTGCCTGCATGACTGCCACCTTGCTAGCCTTCATACTTTAGCCTGTCTGTCGGTCTACTTGATGCCTGCATGCCTGCCTACTTCTTAGCCTATGTTCTTCTGCTTGCCTATACCTGTCTGTCTGCCTGTATATAGGATAACCTTCCTGCATGCCTGCCTGCCTACTTGTCAGCCTGTGCACTTATGTCTGCCTGCCTGCCCGACTGCATGCTCATTGGAGCCTACCTTAGACTAAATCCTTGCCTAGACTCATTGTTAGCAGCACAGGCTGGCTGGACTATGTGGTGCTGGGGAGGAGGAGAAAGGTTTATTTATGTCGTCAGGTGACAATAATTCCATCTCGTTTAATATGTCCCATGATCCCATCCCATACTTAAATCTCTTGATGCCAAGGAGATCAGACCCCGATCTTCTCAACCCATGGTAGCTTGGGATATTTGTCGCAGGTCAGTTACCATTACTACGACGACGGTAAACGGTTTTGAAGTCAGGTATAGGAAGGTAAAGTGCAGCGAAGGTAACTTGAACTCATAGAAACGTAGACAGTATATAGATAGTTATGTAGCATAATATTTACATGTGTGCGGTTACGAATACATGCCAAGCACTGCAATAAACTCTTAATTTGTGGGAAAATGGAGCAGAGTTGACTATGGAATGCCATTTATGTAGACTTAACTCGTTCCTGCATAACTAGACTTCAGTCTGGCGTAGGCTATTCGCTGGTGCCTGGTTGAAAGGAGGGGTTGTACTTGTGCATAAGTTCGGTACATATATCCAGGCTCATGTGGAGAAATCTTCGTTATAGTTACCTATAAAAAACTTCACCGAGTTTACGATTTTGAGGCCTGTGCATAATTGTCTTGTAATCTGTTGTCCATCTTATTTCAAGGGGCTTAGACGCTCGGTATCTCTCATCTCTGCTCACAGATTTTCTCAAGCCTGCTGCGCAATGCAACTTGGTTGTTCCACCAGCCCACACTTCGACAGTCGACCCAGACTTTCACAGTCAACCTAGACTTCCACAGTCAACCCAAACTTCCACAGTCGACTCAGACTTCCACAGTCGACCCAGACTTTGAGAAGTTACCCAGACTTCCCCAGTCGACCCAGACTTCAGCAGTCGGTCTAGGCCTCCACAGTCGGCCCAGACTTACACAGTCGAAGCTGACTTCCACAGTCAACCTAGAATTCCACAGTCAACTTAGACCTTGAGAAGTCGACCCAGACTTCCACAGTCAGACCAGACTTCCCCAGTCGACCCAGACTTTGAGAAGTCGACCCCTACTTTCACGGTCGACTACGACTTCCACAGTTGACCCAGATATCCACAGTTGGCCCATGGTCATGGAATTAGTTGCCTAACAGTCTGTGACATAGACACCTCCTCATCCATTTTTCGCCTCTTTTCCACAAATACTTAAAGGTAATTATGGTTCGATCATAGACTCATTTGTGTATCGATGAGTGGCGCTATATAAATTTTCTGTTACGATTACAATTGTGCTGTTTGAATTACAATGTAGCCCATGATGTCCTTCATGGTTTATTTAATATTTATTTTCATATATATATAGTTAGAAAATTGCTCAATATGAAATATGGTTCCTCCTACTTCGAACAGTTTGTTCTATAATTAATGTGCTGTAGTTTGTATCATTGTTTTGCTTGTTTGCTTGCTTACTTCAGGTAATGCTTTACTTCTGGGATTGATTATGATTTTATCTGAGTGTAGGGTGTAATGAGTCAGCATACATACTACGTAGGGTTTAATATGTGTGCACACATAACCTTGGTGTAATGTGTGTGCACACATAGGGTGTAATGTATGTGCATTGTGCACTGTGCACTGTGCACACAGGGTGTAATGTGTGTACACACATAGGGTGTAATGTATGTGCACACATAGGGCATAATGCGTAATGCGTGAGCATTGGTGTGTAAAGTCTTTGAGTAATGGGCTCTGGACGGTTGCTTCTGCTTTTGTTGAGCTTGTTGTTGCTTCTCCTTCTGTTGTTGTTGTTTTGTTGTTGTTGTTGTTGCCAACCTGTTGTTCTGAACAAAAGCAGTTGAGCTGTTGTTGTTGCTTTTGCCTCTGTTGTTGTTGATGTTTTTGTTGATGTTGTTTTGCTGTTGCCAACCTGTTCCAGAAGAACAGTTCAACTGTTGCTGCAATATGGTCATTTATTTTCAGTGGAACAAGCTTTATCGTCGGAGTCATGTTTCTGATCACTGTTGAGTCTTGTTGACAGTAAGTCTATAGGAGAGTGAGTAATTGTATGGGTCTTTATTGGCCAGTTGTTCTTTGCCCTTGCAGAACGAAATGGGTTGCTGGGCCAAATAAACTCCTGCAGAACCACACTGAGAACATATAGCAAGTAGGCTAATTCGCCTCTTTAACTTCCGTTTTTCATGCATTCACATGTCCTCCATGCTTATGAGCATTGCTAGAACCCAAATGAAGTTTTTCATGAGCAACTGCATCCAATGCTAAGCATGAATCATGAAACATCATGGAAGTTTTCTAGATGTCCATCGGACCTAAAGATGCATTACTGAGCACTATTGAACCCTTACTAATTTCCCACTTATTTTTGGATGCTTAGCCGAGTACAGTACCGGTATTTCTATTTTTTTGCGACTGGCTGACCACCTCATTGCTTCGTTAAGGGCCATGGGGCTCAAAAAACACTTGACTGTCGTATTGGTTTGGAAGAATAAACTGACAGATAAACTTGTTTGTCAGCTAATTTGAGCTGTGTGCTGCTATTTCTTGATTCAGCCATGGATTGTGCAGTGGCGGCGCTACGGGAGGGCCAGAGGGCTAAGCCCCCCCATATAAAGAGCAACCCGGTGGCTAAGCCCCCCTATAAAAAGGTCCATCCGGTTTTTGTCACATGTAAAAGTGAAATACTCCCACGATAAGCTCGCCAAAAATGAAACACAAACATGAGATTTCGGTCAGATGACTAAAAAAGGTCGTCAGAAATTTTGGCAGATGAAAATGGAAGAAATTTCTGTTTCTGTTGATTCGCCAGCGGATGCGAGGGCTTGTCCCAGTAGCACTCATCTTGCCTTATGAATGTTTCCATCTGGTGTCATTTGATTTGGTCAGTTTCCAAGCATCTGAACCGCTTATAAAATGGGGTAAAGAAATGGGGTAAAGTCCGAGACTTCGGCACAATTTTGCACCATGGTGCTGGAGAATTCAAAGTTTTATTGAATATAATCTCACAGTTGATGATACAAGAGCAGGTGAAACTCCGTTAATGCTTGTAATTCTCTGGTCGTGCCAGTACAAGGTCTGTATAAAGGAGGAGGGTGACTTGAGCAGTCATAGGCATCGTTAAACACACACTGGAGACTAAGATTAGACTACAAGCGGCCAATTACACGTTAAGCATTTCAGGTGTACAGAAAGTAATTGCAGCGTAAAGGTAGCTCAGTGATATTATGCAGAATTTAGACGGTTTTTCATTATTTTATCGATTTGCAGCTGCTGCTATCTGCAATCATACAGACCACCTGAGCTTTATATGGGACATGTGCAATTTTAATGATTACTTTAGCAAATGCTCTCATTGCAACTACAGTATAGGTGCAAATGAGATGTAATGTATGTACAACAAGGAACCTGGAAAAGGATAAATTCATGGGAGGTAAGTGGTCGTACAACCAGGGATAGAGGCTTAGTTGACCTTCGGACGTTAATTCCCATTTGGGACAGGAAGGAGTGGCAGCTGTGTGTGCTCCTATGCTTTTGTGAGGTGCAGTGGTGTAAGAGTATGTTCGATGCCTTGGAGCTGAAAGGTTGCGGGTTCGAATCCACTTCAAGCCGCCGCATAGGCACCCTGAGCAAGTTCTTCACTCGTTATTGCTAATGTGCTTCGGTATGAAACTCTGATTCAGTGTCCGTGCCGTAGTCGGGCGCACCTCTGAGTAGGAACCTTGAAGGTGCACTATAACAAGTGCTCATACATAGGCCTATGATTGTAAATGCAAATGTGTATATCTGATACCGTAATCTAATTTATCCGTTTAACCCAAATCTCTTCATTCATTCAGAATGTTTATATTGCACCTGCTAAAGAAGCCTACTCAGAGGCGCTCCCAGCACAGCCACGTCTAAGATTATTTGCAAATACCTGTAAGCCATAATACCGTTTCTGAATGAAGCATAAACGAGAGCCGTTCTGGATAAGTGAAATAGGAATTTTCTAACCTCTGAGAATGTGACATGCAAGTAGGGGTGGGGGCTCTTTGCCCTGTTGGCAGCCACAAACTCCCGATGAAGCGTTTTCTGACCTTTGTCTGCTAACGAGGCGGCACCAGTTTCGCTAGATGTTTGTTTGTCTAGTTGTCCGTTTGTGTGCGTGTCTCTGTCCGTTTGTCTCCTGTGGTGGAGGTAGGCGCATAGCGGTTTCACGTGAACTAGTTTAAAATGCATTGCTAATTGGGTCATGTCGTGACCTTCGCCTGCATAATTAATCGTCGTCAACATCACGGAATAGAGGAAAGCTGCTTTCCCAATCAGTGAAACTGATATAACAAAGTTAGAACCTGCCATGATATGCCATCATACCTCATGGTTTTCATACCATCTGATCCACGTACCAATCGTTAGTTTGCCTCTCAGTTCTCAGTACGATTCACTTAGCTTGTAAGTAAGTATATAATTTTTTAGTGAATAATTATATTCGTTTAGGTGAGAGGGTAGAGTGGTCTCGCTCTTCGCCTCATCCACCCAAAAGTCAGTCGGTCAGTTTGATACCTCGGCACAGATTCCAGCATCTTTAATACACCTTCCATCTTAATTAAAATAATATGTTCAGTCTGATTAGCGAAATTCCAGGTACCTTACCTGGATTTCATTATACTTGACCTGCCTTTATCTGTGCACAGCTGTTATGGCGGTCTAATGATGTTATGTGACTGTAACATGTTTGTTTACGAGCAGTTAAATGTCATTTAAATACCAATTGTTTTGATTGGGCTGGCCTGTAATTGCTGGGTACCTACGTCAGTCAACCTGGAGTCATGCTCAGACCAAGATAATGCTTCAGTGGTTGTTGTTGTATACTTGTTGTTGTTGTTGAAGGCCCCCTTACTGGAGTTGAATGTTTTTATTACTATCCCTCTGTGGAGACACTGATGCCTTCAAAGCTAGCAACATGGTTCTAAATTCGTTTCCTATGATGTTGACTTCACCTTTATTATTATTATTACTTATTATGTTTGATGTTTAATATTGAGAAATAAAACTCAGCATCTGCTTTCTTGTTTTTGGTAACCTCAATAATATATAAATTTTAGGTGTCGTGAACTGTCGCCTGATGATAAAATTTATGCCATCTGATGTTGAGTTTAATTTCATTCAATTTGTGGATGAATTATTTTCATGTGTTCCATCCACAGAATTTTTCTCTGTCTTTGAAACAGAGCGCAGGAACCGCTGTGGTCGTTGGAATTACTCATTGAAGCAGGATCAGTGATCCTTGTGCAGTACACCCTGCATTGCCTGGTATTGTATTGTATTGCCCTGTATTGTATTGTATTTGTCAATTGCTTCCGCACCTTCTATTTTACTAACTAAATCGAAGCTTATGGAATAGCAATCTGAAAAGTTTCACGAACAGTCTTATCCACAAATAGCCTTATCAATGAATAACCTTATCCATGAATAGCCTTCCATGAGATCTTGAAATAAGTCTGATATGATATAATATGGTTGGTCCAGTGACTTCGGTCCAGGTCTGATTTAGTTTGGTGTGATCTGGTTCAGTTTGCTGTGATCTGGATGAGTTTTGGTGTGATCTGGATCAGTTTAGTGTGTTCTGGTTAAGTTTGGTGTGATCTGGATCAGTTTAGTGTGAGCTGGATCAGTTTAGTGTGTTCTTGTTAAGTTTGGTGTGATCTGGTTCAGTTTTGGTGTGATCTGGATCAGTTTAGTGTGTTCTGCTTAAGTTTGGTATGATCTAGTTAATTTTGGTGTCATTGGGTTAAGTTTCGTGTGATCTGGATCAGTTAGGTGTGATCTGGTTAAGTTAGCATGGTATCGTTCAGTTTGGTGTGGTATGGTTCTGTTTAGTGTGGTTTGGTAGGTCAGTAAGTCTGGTCAATCGGGTCTTGACCATTGGGTTTGGTCAAGTCTGGTCTGGTCTTAATATGGTCCTATGGTTGACCCTAGTTGTCTTTTGTCGACACTTTGCATTCCAAGTGCCTTAATGTCACGAGTTTCTTGAGATTCTAGAAAATCGTCAACTGGTTTAATAGGGTCCTAATGTATTCATGTGGTATTCAGATGTTGAATCTGTGTTTTTCTGCTCTTCATTTACTTTTTGCATTTTGCATTTTGCTTTGTGGTACGCTTATACAGCAACTTGTCTAAAATTAAAGCAAAGAATAAATGGAAATCATGGAATATTTGTACTGGGCCTTACTACTCATTTGTGCATGCTTGTATGTTTGCATATATATGCATTTGTGTATGTTTGTGTGTACTGTGTAGGTATCTATAAATGCTAATAATGAATGAATAATGAATCTGCATATTTATGTAACAGCTCTTAGGGACCTCCTTAAACTGGCAGTGCCTGACTGACAGCCGTGAACCGCGTTGTGCACTTGAAAGCAAGAAGCAGTGTAGTGTGTACCAATCAACCTCTCTCTGTCAGACAACCTGCTTAAGATTCATGGAAGCTAAACATTACATCCAATTAAGAACAGTGGCAGCTTTTTCGTCGCTTTACGGGACACCTGCTAAGCCTACAATAACAACAACGGAAGATCTCATAAATATGTATGGTTGACATTTATAAACATGTGGAGCCGCACAGTCGTAAAATATCTATGACCCACATTCATTATATCATGTCTATTCAAACGAGACATATGTACAATTGACGGGTGTGTAATTGTGTATGGCTGATGGATGGTCCATCGATCTGAGGAAGGAGTTGTGTCTGTGCGTCGTAGCTGTGTGTAGCCCGACTTCAAGTAGGCTGCGGACTCTAGGTTCAAAGACATGTATGTAGCCTACATTCGTTTTTAACTTTAAGTCTTTTTTTATTTCCTCGGGGCTGTCACGCTGAGAGCGCCTCTGAATAGCTAGTCTGTAAAACGCACTTTATAAAGGCGTATATACAATACAATACAATGCAATGCAATACAATACAGCTGTATAATTTATTTATCTGTACAAAATAGAAAATGTGTCATCTCATTATGCTGCACAAAAGCCAAGGACATAATTATCAACAGCAGCAGCAGCAGCAGCAGCAGCAGCAGCAGCAGCAACGAATGATGGTTGCTAGAGGCATTTCATCCATTTTGTATTCTGCTGTTGCAGAATAATTCGTCATCATTCGCTTGTGCTTTACACATAAAAATGGTTAAAATAATATACTAGCTTTGGAGACTACATGTACTCAAAGATAATTTTATATACTCTCAACTTTTCTCTTGAATTTATGTAGGTACAGTGTAATAAGTGCATGTGTGCTTGTGTGGTCCAATTATTGTTCAGCACAATAGTCCTACAGATCCACCACGACTAGGCCTACCTTATAACTGATCGTAACAGTTGGATTTTAATTAAGAAAGTTCAATCAAATCAATCAAATCAAAATCATTTATTGATCCCACAATAAAACATAACAAACAGAAAATAATGCAAGACAATTTATATTTAACATTGTAATGTATTCAATACAGAACTTTGTAAGATAGAGAAGGGAGCAATAGGCCCTCCAGAAGGGACAAGTCCCGCTTAGTAGGGAGCCTATATACCATGAGTAGTTTAAGCAAGATGGTGGGGTATGATTAAATGGGGAAAGAACAGGCGCTATAGTAAAGTGCATAATAATTACTATACATTATTATTTCATGAATGTTAAATGAAAGCATGTCTTAACTAAAGCTTAACTAAAGCTTAACTAATAAACAACGAAACTGGTATTAGGAGATGTAAGTTAGTGTGTGTGCACGTGCAAGGGTTTTAAAGTGGCTGAGGGATGTAACCAAGCGGATTTCTTTGGGTAAACTGTTCCAATTAATAGGGCCCTGGACTCCAAGTGAAAACTTACGGACGTTAGTTCTAGCAAACACAGGTCTAAAATCATTACTGCTTCTGGTGCATATCAGCTGCGGTGCAGGATCAAAATAGGAAAAGAATGATGGTGGAAGGAGGTTATTAATATATTTGTACATGAAGATGCAAGTTTGTAGAAATTTAATTTGGGTTATGTTTAGGAGTTTGTGTTCGAGGAATAACGGACTGGTGTGTGAATTTAGTGGAGATTTAGTTATCACTCTTATGGCCTTTTTTTGAAGGATCCTTATATCGTTAAGATGAGAGTCGTATGTGGAAGTCCAGATCATATTGCAGTAAGTAAGATATGGGTATATGAGGGTAAAATAGAGATCCCGTAAGATATGAAGAGGAAGAAGATAAGACACTCGTTTTATAATGCCTAGGTTCTTCTTAATTTTATTGCTAATTTCAAAAATGTGAGTTTTCCACTTCAGGTGTTGGTCAATGTAGATACCTAAAAATTTTGTTGAGGGTACTTGAGGAATTACGATGTTGTTTAAGACAATTTGACTATTGTCATAGGGAATGGATTTTCCTATGGAACGAAAGACAATGCAATTTGATTTTTTAGCGTTAAGTGTTAATTTATTACTTATAAACCATTCACTTGCAGACATAAGTTCACTATTAACCAATTGTATTAAGTGGTCATATGAGGTATGGGAAAAAAAGACATTAGAGTCGTCTGCAAACATGATGAAATGTAGCACAGTTGACGAGTTTGGCAGATCGTTAATAAATATTAGAAATAAGAGTGGGCCAAGAATTGATCCTTGTGGTACACCAAATAGAATGGGTAAAGGGTTTGAAAGGAAACCATTACATATAACTCGTTGGTAGCGATTCGTAAGATAACTAGTAAACCAATCCAATGAAGTACCTCTAATGCCATAGTGTTCAAGTTTAGTTAGAAGGATATTATGGTCAACCGAGTCAAAGGCCTTGGCGAGATCAAGGAAAATTCCAATAGAATATTCATTTTTGTCCATCGCAGTGGCTATCCTATCTTGGATATCTAATAGGGACATTGAAGTTGAGTGACCAGATTGGAAACCATGCTGCGAAGGGTATAGGATAGATTTATAATTAAGGTAGGAAAAAAGGCGATCATACATAACTCGTTCATAAAATTTAGAAAAAAATGGTAACACCGAAATAGGTCTATAGTTAGCTATGTCACTTTTAGAACCTTGTTTATGAATTGGGACGACTTTTGCAATTTTGATTTCAGTGGGGACAAGCCCAGTTGTGAGTGAGCAATTAATTATATCGGATAACGGTGAGACTAAAAATTCCATAACAGGAGATATGAGGTGAGGGAATAAATCATCCATTCCTGAACTATGAGTTGATTTGAGAGTTTTATTGATCGACATTAGCTCTTGCGGACAAGTGGGTAAGAGAGCAAAAGAATTTATCGAACGTGGAGACAGATAGTCTTTAAAGTTCTTCTTACAAGGGGGTAAGTCAGAGGACAGAGATTTTGCTATTCCAGTAAAATAAGAGTTAAAATGTTCCGCCATCAAGGTGGAATCATAAATCGTGGCGTCATTTACCTTGATTTCTAAAATGGAAGTGTCTTGGTTATCAGCTTTGATAATAGTTTTGATTGTCTGCCAGGTCTTTTTAATATCCCCGCTATATTTGATAAATTCATTAGTATAGTAAGTTTGCTCAACTTTGGTGCGTATTAATTTATAGCGGTTACGATATTTCGTAAAGATATTTTTGTTTTCGATCGTAGGATTTTTTATGTATTTAATATAAAGTTTTTCTTTCTTTTTTGTAGAATTTAGCAGTCCTCGAGTCATCCATGGTTGAATAAATGAATTTTTCTTAGAAATCTTCAGAGATTTAAGGGGAAAGGATTTATCATAGCAAGTTTTGACTTTTTCAGTAAATAAATTAAAGGCCTGATTTGATTCATGCGCATTACATGATTCTGTTACTGAGGTCCAATCGATTTGGGATACAAGTGCTTTAAAAGAAGCAGTTGTCTGGCTATTTATAGTCCGTTTCAGCTCTATTTTACCCAAATTACGTGAGGTAAAGGGCTCAGTTTTAATCCAGGTTATTATTGGTAGATGGTCCGAAATTTCAGATGTAATTATAGCTGAGGTAATAATGCAGTCAGGGGTATTAGTGAAAGTATTATCAATTAAGGTAGCCGAGGTGGGAGTTATTCTAGTAGGTTGGTGGATAAGTGGGAAGAAGTGGTGGGTCATCATACATTCAATGAATTCATTGGTAGGGTTGTGATTACCATGTGCTAGTAAATCAACATTGAAATCACCAGTTAAGAATATTTTCCTGTTCTTACAAAGGGTGAGATTGTCCAATAGCGAGTCTACTTGGGTGTTAAAGTCATCCATATTGAGACCAGGAGGCCTATACAAAACACCGAGTAGAATGTCGGCGGACTTAACAACTTTAATATTAATGAAGAGGTTTTCGAACGATGTCGTTGGTGTGCAAATGTGCATCTCACTATAATAGATGTCTTGTCTAATAAAGAATCCAACCCCTCCTCCCATTCCCTCCTCCCTATGCTTATGTACGAAGTTATAACCAGGTATGAATATTGAGTCAGCCGTTGAGTTAGTTAACCATGTTTCGGTAACCGCTAGGACAGAGACAGGAAGCTGAGTTAATAAAAGCTTAATATCGTTAATTTTATAAGTAATGCTGCGACAATTAAGATGCATAATCGAGAATGACGAGGGATCGTTGGCAAATCTATGGGTTAACTGGGAAGCGCCGTAATATCTGCTTTCTTTTACGATATCCAAAAAATAATTAAAGTCAGGGTCTAAATCCTTACTGTTGAGAAGGGGTCTATTTGAATCTTCAGATTCATAAAGGTTTGATCGAGGTAGGTCAGGTTCCAACAGGGTCTCCAAGTGGGCAGAATTAGAAGTCTTTGTACAGTATGCACCGGCTACATACGGCCAATCCTCTGTGTTTAACTGGTCGGAGGCGTTCATGCATGCAGTATGACAAAGTGTAGTGCAATATTCGCAGGCACCAACATCTTGCCCTGGGCTAATTAGTGCAGTGCACACACAACATTTATCTAAATTAGAACACGAAAAATTAGAAAACATATACACAAGGGGGAAAGAAACAGAAGAAAAAAAGAAAAAAAAGAAAGGAGTGAAATAGAAACGAGTGGCAGCTGACCATGTAATCGACACGGTAGAACAAATTAAATTATCAAAGCAATGGCAATGGCATACATTCACTTTAGCTGAACAAAAGCAAAAGAATGACACTCGAAGAAACGGAGGACGCTACAGATTAACAGAATAAATCGTCGACAGTCGGTATAGTCATAATATACCAGACGAAGAAAAGAAAAAAGAAAAAGTACACAATGACTAGGCAAGTTAATCGATGAGTCAACAGCTTAGTGCAACAAACTCACAATCATAAGGCTAGATAAAATGACTAATTGCATCTAGTGCAGGCACATAACCACAACATAATCAAAAGATAATGTGATTACATAGGTTATGCACAAAAGCAGTAATGGTCGATCCGACCTTATTAGTGTGCACTGGAACCAATAAACAATTAAAAACAATTAATTGCATCGGGTACAGGTGTGAGTCCACAACATCAGCGTAAGATAGTTTAGAGTATATGCACAATAACAGTGGTGGTCAATCCGACCCTATCAATGCGCACAAAGTAAAAAAAATGCTTAATGCATCGAATACAGGCATGTGACTACAAACATGAGCATAAGATATATTATAGTTAAGAAAATATGCACAATGGAAGTACTAGTCAAACTGATCGATGCGCAATTAGAAATAAATGGTCTCGTCAAAAAGCAAAACGAACCGCTGACCAGTAGGGTCGTATATAATGCGACTACAACATGAGCATAATATATATAGTTAAGAAAATATGCACAATGGAAGTAATAGTCAAATCGATCGATGTGCACTAGAGCTAGACGATCTCGTCAGTAAGCTTTAAACAACCAGTAGGCCTAAGGTCGTATATAATAGAGATAACAGATCGACAGATCGATAAGATAATGGAATATGATCGTTACTTTGGAACGAGTTTGTTGAGGTCTTCCATCGATGATATCTTCATCGGAGCAGCGCCGGCCGTGAGTGACATCTTAACATAGATGTTACCACCGTATGACCATGATGAAGCGATGGTCTTCTCCTTTACCATAGCTCGCGCAGACGAGAATAGGAAGGCAGCGTTGGTGGTGAGATGTTCATTGATGTAGATCTTGGGGTATTCCGAGTGAGAAGAGTTAGAGGCTGGATGATGACTCAGAAGTTTCTTAGCTTTGAAGACTTCGTTTCTTACTCTGCGAGTAGTGAAGCTGACGATGACAGGTTTGAGAGGCGATTTCTTGTTGCCTGGCAGGCGATGGGTCATTGTATTGTTCCAAAAGGATGGCCCAGCAGGTATTCGTAATGCGGTTTGTCAGGTAGAATCGATATTGCATTGTATTGTATTGCATTGTGTCGCATTGTATAGTATATTATTAATTATATTGTATTGTATTGCATTGTTTTGTATCATATCGTATTACATTGCATTGTGTCGCATTGTGTAGTATATGATTCATTATATTGTATTGCATTGTTTTGTATCGTATCGTATTGCATTGTATTGTATTTGACCATTTATAAACCGCTTCTGTCAGCAAAGCACCCTACATAAACGCACCAAGTGTGATCGACCCCGAGAGAAACGGCACAGCTGATTTGAGGTGAGAGAAAGATGAGGACAGACAACCGGAGAGAAAGACGGAGTGACGAAGTGATGGTGGAAGTTCATTCCATTGAGAGAGACCTACGGATGCATGGAAAGCATGTCTGGATTGAGCCATGCCAGTCCTGATGTGGAAAATAAAGAGGTCAATCCGAACAGAGATCTAAAGAGGTGCAGCGAAGTGGCAGAGAGGGAGCAAAGTAAGAGATCACAAGGATACTTCGGAGCAAGATCCAATTGAGACTTAGGAACGAAACAATATTATTATTAATGGTTTCAGAGACGTTCAACGGTTCAAGATAGCAAGGCCACCTCCATAGAATGTCCCTTTCTGAAATCGAATTTTTCAGGCAGGCAGGCAGTCAGTAAGTAAGAATTTAGTAGGCAAGTATGTAAGCAAGAAGTAAGCAGTAGGTATGCAAGCATAAGGCTGTTTACGTCTAACTGCCGTAGTGTATCGTCTGCTGAGCAAATTATCTTCTCAATGACTGTAATGTAATGTATCTATACAGCACAGTTACTTAGTTCAGATGTTTTGACTGATCAGCTAAAACATCTATCAGCCGCAGAGCAACATGATACAGCATATGTTTGAGGTTGTTTTGACTATATATGTATAAATACTCAAATCAAAATCGGAGACATATACGCTGAGATTTCTGGTAATAATATTATGTACATGTTAGAAATGAGTAATTGCATGTATATTGTTCTAACTAGAGTTTTATGGAGAGATTGTCCTGATGATCAATATGCTTCAAATAATGCAAACTTGCAAACCTCCGCCATTAACAGCAATTGCATCAAGCAAAGGCACCTTTGTAACGGCATGACTGTGTTACTGTGCCAGTGTGCCATGTAAATTGTCGTAACTAATATTATTAATATTTATTAATATTATTATTATTATTATTGAAGAGCAGGCCACAGGTCAAGACCAGTTTAGCAACAGTATGCAACAGATTCAAATCAAATCAAATTTAATGGAATCGATTCAGTGGAGAACACACTCACAATTCACATTATGCAGTACAATAATTATATATATAAAACTTTGCCAGACAAAGTCAGGTAGGCTTGAGAATGAAGTACCAACACAGGATAATGTGGATCGACTCATGAGGAGAAGAAGCTCTTTGAAGGCTTATCAAGTTGTCACTGTATTATAGTAAAACTGAGTGAAGAAGCAAGAGCAAAATAAGAATCGACACGATGGCTTATAATAAGTCGCAGTTAAAGCTTACATACAGCTAGCATAGCAGGTTCTATATAAATGCTGAATTGCTTGCCATTGAATATTTGCCTCGGGACCTTGATCTGAACCCCGAACCCCACACTCAGAAGCAGCAGCAAATCAGCAGCAGTACCCTCTCTACCAACGGGCATAAGCTGCAGTCGGTGCTCTTCTAAGACATAGAGCTTTTGATCACCGTGAACCGTGGAAATGTATCCGACTGTATGTATATAATTATATATATATATATATATATACATATATATAGGCCTATGTGTCTATATATATATAGACATATATAGTATATATATATGTATATAATATATATATATATTTATATATGTGAGCCGCCGCTGGCGTTTTTCTTTTCCAGATAATCCCATCAGTCCACGCAAGCTCTTCAGCCAGCTGTCACTGCCAGACTTTAAGGACGTCAAGGGCATGCTCACGGAGCTCGGATACATCGCCGAGGATAAGCCGCAACTTCCAGGCATCACCATCCGCGCAGCGTCCGTCAACAAGCTAGCCTCGCTTGCCGTCCAATGCTTCGGTAGGTAGCAGTAGGAGGAGGAGGATCCAGACTCTGCTCTCAATCGATCACACGTCATAACACGTCATGTATACTCTGCATAACATATATAGTCTGCGTTTAATGATTGTTAGATAGTGGAATGTCATGGCCATACGTAACATAATACTGTGACGTGAGAGTCTTCGTCCGTCTGCCCTATACTATGTATATACTATGTATACATAGTATATACTATGTATATACTATGTATATACCATGCATGATTGATTGATTGATTGATAGATTGATTGATTGATGTATGATGTTCTCACCAAATGATGAAGCATACTAAGTTATTATTTATTTATTTATTTATTTATTTATTAGGTGCACTTATATAGCACCCCTTCATGACTATCTGCTCAGAAGCGCTCCCAACCCAACCTCGGCTAAATAGGACAGTCTTAAAGGCCAAGGTTTGGTCCAAGTTTTCTCGGGGTAGAATGGGCGTGACCTATAGAGACCGGCTTGTCAATCAGCGTCTGCTTCAAGTGCCCACTGACCACTGCCATAGTTAGCCAGGCTATCTAAATCAGGTTGACGAATTGTGCAGCCCAGACTCCCTCGAGTGTACTTTATGCAGATTAGCTTGGTCTACCTTGAGCGCGTATCCGCGTATACGGCATGTGTGTGTGTGTGTGTGTGTGTGTGTGTATGTGTGTGTGTGTGTGTGTGTGTGTGTGTGTGTGTGTGTACACGTGTACAACGGTCAACCAAGATCAATCCACACACCTTGTCTGACCACTGTTCCACGTAGCTAGGCTTTCTAAACTAGGTCGAGGACAATTGTTCCCCCCCAAAGATGTTTAGACTGCCAAGGTTCTTTCTATACACTGCTCAGTGTATTGAATGAATCTGTATGCAGATTAGCTTTTCCTACCTCCAGTACTATACTATACTATGCTATGCTTATGCTATACTGTGCTGTGCTGTGCTGTACTGTACTGTACTATACTGCGCAGCACTGCACTACACTACACTATGCTATACTATACTCAACCAATACTATACTCTACTATACTATATTTGTTTGTTTGTATGTGCACTTGTTATAGCGCCCCTTCAAGCTCTCTCTACTCAGAGGCGCTCCCGACTGCAGAGCGGACACTGCATCGGAGTTTCACGCCGAAGCGCTGAGCAATTGCGAGTGAAGGACTTGCCCAAGGTCCCTACGCGGCGACGTGAGGTGGATTCGAACCTCGAACCTTCCGGCTTCAATGCAACGACGCCACCACTACATCACCGCGCCCCACACCACCGCGCATAGCATATAGCATAGCATATCATGCTATGCTATACTATGTTATGCCGCGCTACATCGTACTATTTTTTAATTTATAAAGCGCTTCTCACAGTACAATCTAGTCAGAGGCACTCAATATATATTTTCAACCGATACTATATACAGTATACAATTACACATAATTTTATATATATCGCCCGTATATAGGCTAATTGCCTTACTAAGCATATTGGCATCTTCATTGCAATGGACACTGGATTGAATTCATTGGTGATGTAGGGGTACCAAGCTGTAGCTGAAAGGCTTGAAAAATGCTAGTGTAGGCCCATTTCCATAGCAAAGCAACAGGCACAACTTTCTCATTTGGAATACAAACAGCTTTGGCTCATTGTTATGCAAGAATGATACAATTTTGTCTATGGGCGATATGTACGTATACATATAGTCATATATGCATAGTATTGTTTAAAAATATATATTGAGCACCTCTGACTAGGTTGTACTGTGAGAGGCGCTTTATAAATCCAAAAATAGTACAGTGTATCGTGGCATAACATAGCATAGCATAGCAAAGCACAGTATTGTATTGTAGGTAGGCAAAGCTAATCTGCATACAGATGCCACTGAGCAGTGTATTGAATGAACCTTGGGAGTATACAGATCTTTGGGGACAATTATCCTCGACCTAGTTTATAAAGCCTAGCTACCTGGAACAGTGGTCAGCCAAGGTTTGATCTTGGCGGTCAGTGGTACACGCACATGCACACACAGGCGGTATACGCTCGAGGTAGACCAAGCTAATCTGCATAATGTACACTCGAGGGAGTCTTGGTGTCAGTGCTTGGTTCTGTCACCCAATATCTATAGACTCCTCTGAGTGGGTATCTGTATGCAGATTAGCTTGTACTACCTCCAGTGCTTGGTTCTGTCTTTACCCCCGCCTATACGGCCTGTGTTCACATGTCTGTGTCTTGTGTGCGTGTGTGCTCGCGCGCCCGCGGGTATTTGATCGTCCAATGCGCCTCAAAATGGGCCTGGATGTACTTTTGCATGGTTCCAACAATACAAACTCCAAGCGTTTTGCTATAGCCATAATGTGCACCTTCATTGCAATGAACACTGGACTGATTTGACTGGTGGAGTGGGGGTGCAGTAGTTAAAAGGCTTAGACATTGTCTAATAATATAAAATCCCTTACGGATTGTGATGCATATCAATGCAATGCACAACATGCAACCATGCAAGGAACAAGTATTATACAAGGCACACACACACACACATATATATATATATATATATATATATATATATATATATATATATATATATATATTCTGTATGGTGAGCTGACTAGCTGATATAATAAAATATAACATGGCCCACTTTCAGGTGAATTCCTGCAATATGTATACAAACACAGGTACACATGACATGGCATACGCTGAGATAAAGACAGAACCAGGCACTCCAGACGTAGGCCAAGCTAATCTGCATATGACTCCAGCAAGTCAGCCTGAGGTGTACACTGTACAGTCCACCCAGATCAACCTCTTGAGGATATAGCAACGATGACCGCTCTGTCAGCCAAACTTGGGCACTTGAAGCAGACGCTGATTGACAAGCCGGTCTCTATAGGTCACGCCCATTCTACCCCGAGAAAACTTGGACCAAACCTTGATTGATCCCTGGGCACTAGTGGAAATGCCACAGGAAGCCCATTCCAGGTGGAATAAGATATGGTGATGTCATCACCAAATGTTTTCATGATCATGATCTTTCTCATCATCGTGATCATCGTGATCATCGTGATCATCGTGAAAAGGTCGGTCGATAGATTTTAAACGATTTTTGATTGACTTCGGTTGGAAGATTGTTGCTGAAGTGGACAAGAAGCAATTGAATGGATATGTTGCTTTAAACAACTATTTTGAGAATATGTCGCTAGTTATTTTCACAGCATTTTTGCATGCAATCAGTGGGAGAACAGTTGTTTCGATGAAGTGTGTGTGCATGTGTGTGTGTTTGTGCATGTGTGTGTGTGTGTGTGTGTGTTTGTGCGTGTGTGCACGGGTGCGTGTGTGCACGTGTGTGTGTTTGCGTGTGTGTAGGTGTTTAGGTGTGTATGTATATGTGGGGATTGTGTAGGTGTGTGTACCTGGTATGTGTCTGTGAGTGAGTGTGTATATTTGTGTGTGTGTGAGTGTGTATGTGCGCGTGCTTGTGCATGCTTGCGTGTGTGTTGCTTGATACCTTAACGACGGTTTTCTGCATTGATTTATGTACAAGTCACTTTTATAATCAAAGTGTCAAAATGTAAGTATTTTTACCAGATTGTTGAATGACCTCTCTTTCGCAGGTTTGGTCTTTTGATCATTGAAAAGGATAAAAAACCAATGCCTTGATGTAAATTGTTCTTTCACCTTCTTCCAGTGAAGTCAGAGTACTTTAGAATCTGGATATGAATGTTGCATCTTGCTGCACCGACCAAAGCAACAAGCAACAATCTTTTCAAAGCGATTTCATCTCTTGCGTTAGAAAACAGACTGAATCGAACAAATGGAGATAGTAATGGCGTCGTATCACTGGCTGAGTGTTGTTACCGCTGTCTTTTAAACGCAGTTTTGTCCATGGTACAAAGAAGAACATTCAACTTTTGCATGATTTAATTAAAGTGCAAATCAATGGGCAGTGCACAAAGAGGAACTTAATCTCCGTCAACTTCAAACCCACGATGGCCTCGCTTCTGGTTTCCTGATCTTGACCTGACGTTTCGAAATTAGAATACAGTAGATGATGATATTTGCAATTTTACTCTAATAATTCTAATTGACCGACGACCATTCACGGATGTTTTGGACGCCATGCATGATGACAGCACTATCGAAGAAATTCAAGTGAAAAAAATCCGTGGGATTATAATGTATATTTTCCTCATGGAATGAAGATGTATATTGGATTTCCAAGATATTATATATATATATATATATATATATATATATATATATATATATATATATATATATATATAATACTCTTAATTTTTCTCTTGTACGTATGTACGTACGTAGTGGTGCGTCAGAACCGAGTTTTGAGCTGTTTATGGCGGTAGACAAATAGGAATCTTTTTTCTGATATACGCAACGTGTGTTTTACGATGCTGAGGATTTGTTGCAGTGTACAGTGCAGACGGTGAGGAGGGAGGGTCGATGATGGCGGAAGAGGAGGAGGACGATGACTACGAGTTTCCTCGTGTTCTCTTTCTCATGCATCCGTGGTTTGTGCTGTCGAAAGAATTCGCAGAAATATTTATAGATCTGTATCCTTTTTGGCCAGTATATAGGCATAAGCGGGTATATATATATAATGTATATATAATGTATATATATAATGTATATTATATAATATATATATAGGATATCCGATATAATATTATATATGATATATATTATGTACATATATAGTGTATATAAAATATATATAATATATAATAATGTATATAAGTATATACTAGAATTGAATGCTACTAATTAATGCATAGCTTGGATGCCCCATAAAACATGAACAAGATGGCCGACTGGTTACAGTGTTCACCTTGGAGTGCAGAGAGTATGGATTTGAGACTCTGGTCAGATGGTTTTATTGTGTGGGGTTGTTGAGCATAAAATGAGCAAGTCCTATACAAACCTCTTTGCTCAGTTCCGTAATTTGATGTTCGGTCATAATACTTGTACACAGAGGTGCTTAATAAATACTTAATTAATAATAATAATAATAATGATAATGATAATGATAATGATAATGATAATAATAATAATAATAATAATAATAATAATAATAATAATAATAGTGATAATAATGATAATAATAATAATAATAATAATAATAATGATGATAATAATTAATAATAATAATATTAATAATAATATTAATATTAATAAAATAATAATAATACTAAGTAGTGGTGTGTCTGCCATCAGTTGTTTTGCTGTATATGAGTTGAATAGTTTCTGAGTGGTTTATCAGCACTTGGCTATTTGTGTTCTGAGTTTAATGACCACGTTAAAATCCCAACTCCCCTCCCCTCCGTCGCCGCATTGGATGAACACAGCTCTAGAACAGTTCACAGGAAGTAACTACCATATTATGATGACTTGTTGATTGAAGCTATGTCGTCTTGTTAGATAGGGCTTAGGGTAATAGTATCCTTTTATCTGCCTCCCTTCCATCGTGTCTTTCTCCCCCCACCTCCTCCTCCTTCTCCTCCTCCTCCTCTTCCTCTTCTTCCTCCTCTCCTCCGCCTCTTCCTCTTCTTCCTCCTCCTCTCCTCCTCCTCCTATCTTCCTCCTCCTTCTCCTCGTCCTCCTCCTCCTCCTCCTCTCCTTTTCCTCTCCTTCTCCTACTTCTCCTCCTCGTCCTCCTTCTCCTCCTCGTCCTCCTCCTTCTCCTCCTCCTCTCCTTCTCCTCCTCCTCCTCCTTGTCCTCCTCCTCCTCTCCTTCTCCTCCTTCTCCTCCTCGTCCTCCTCCTCCTCTCCTTCTCCTCCTTCTCCTCCTTCTCCTTCTCCTCCTCCTCCTCTTCTTCTTCCTCCTCTCCTCCTTCTCCTCCTCCTCCTCGTCCTCCTTCTCCTCCTCCTCCTTCTCCTCCTCCTCTCCTTCTCCTCCTCCTTCTCCTCATCCTCCTTCTCCTCTTCCTTCCTTTTTCAGCTGCAGAGAGAGCAGACTGTGCTGTGTATGGTGAGATGTGGTATAGTGTTAGTAGATGTGAAGAAATCTGCACCTTCTTTTTGCTTGCTTACACTGACTAATATATAATTGGCCTTGCGTGTTGCAAGCATCAAACGACTCGCAACTTTAGCGATGAAAAGCGTGTTTATTTATTTTTTGTGAATGTTACATGGATGCTGTGGATGATGTTTAGCGATGAAAAAAGGTGTTTATTGGTTATTGGTGATTTGTGATACACTTTATGATCCGAATGTTCGTCCCGAGTACGAAGCTCCTCGATCGCATGAAAAGCGGTTCTTTTATGAATCAAGAAGACCTATCAACGTTCAGCTTTTTCATGTCTCTGCACTCAGTAGGCACTGTGTCTCTGTCTCTTTCTCTATGTCTCTGCCATCCATCTCTGCCTCTGTCTCTCTGTCTGTGCCTATGTCTCTGTTTCTCTATGTCTCTTTCACTACTCATCTTTTCGTGCTGGTACATGTGGCTGCTGCCTCTCTATCTGTATGTGTGTCCGACAGTGTGTGCTGCTTTCCCTGTTTCATTGTCTTCATGTATCTGTTTCTTTCATTGTCATCAATGTAGACATAGGTGTTACACTTTTGCATCTACCATCTCTTAATCACATCAATGTTTCAATTGTAAATGCCCATCTGCTTGTGTGCCCCCCCCACTATTTTCCACATCAATGGTCTGTGTAAAAGTCTTTTTCTTGTCTGTCTAGTTGTCTTAGTCTGTCACCCTCTGTCTCTCTCTCAGTTTTCTTGTATATGGCTGTAAACTGACTGACTGTCTGTTTATTTGGGTTTGTTGTTGTCAGTCTGCTTGTCTGAGGCAGTGTCTGTCGTTCTCTGTCTGTTTACCTGTCTGTCTCCCCTTGTGACCCTGTCTGTTTGTCTGTCTGTCTGCCTGTCTGCAGCTGATGCCCTCTGCCTGTCTGTGTGTGTGTGTGTGTATGTGTGTGTGTGCGCCTGTACCACTCGCCCTGCTCCTAGCGTGGTTGCCTTTTGTCTGCATGTAACTCATCTTTCCGCAATTTTTCCCGGGCTATTCCGTCCAAACAATGCGAGTAGCAGACGACCATTGTTCCGCAGACGGAACAGGAGCGTCATCGCTTGGATGATTTATTCTCGTTGTTTATAATATCTGTCATGCAACAACTCTGCAACGGTTGCCTACCTATCCGTTGGGGTGGGGCTGGAGGGGGTGGGGGGGGGGTGAGTCCGTCCCTAGGTCAACGCCAGAGGGAGTTATATAGACAGCATCCGGACTGAGAGATCAATTCAAGCCCGGTCGGCTGGGTCTCAGCGGATTATGTATGGCTTGGTTCCTAAGAATGCGGCAGCTATTTTTCATGTTTGTTGTGCTCCTTGATATATGAATGTCATTCTTCAGCTATCTCAACTGTGATAATCGAATTACCTGTGGACTATCTGGCTGCCCACACACTGGTTCCCGGGCGCAGTGTCCGATTCAGCGGTTCAGGGTTGGCGTCTGCTTGGCTCTCAGGTATGTCTGGCTGGCGGTCTGATTAGCCAGCCGATAAGGCTGAGGACGAAGAGGGAAAGAGTTAAGAGTCAAGGAGCTCACTGTAATATTTATATTCTAATGTTTTGTAGAGTAAATCAGTTTGCGGAGTAGTCAGAGCACTGTATGGTCAGACATAGTAGCAGTTGTTGGCAATTTCTGTACTACCAGTGCTTGTTTGTTTGTTTGTATGCACACTTGTTATAGCGCCTCTTCCAGCCCTCAACCGCTACTCAGAGGCGCTCCCGACTACAGCGTGGACGCTGCATTGAAGTTTCATGTCGAAGCGCTGAGCAAGTGCGAGTGAAGGACTTGCCCAAGGTCAGTACGTGGCGACTTGAGGTGGATTCGAACCTCGAACCTACCGGCTTCAAGGCAACGACGCCACCACTACACCACTGCACCCCACACTTGCATGTTTGACTTGTATGTATGACTTGTATGTATGACTTGTATGTATGACTTGTATGCATGTATGTATGTATGTATGTATGTATGTATGTATGTATGTATGTATGTATGTATGTATGTATGTATGTGTGTGTATGCGTGTGTGTGTGTGTGTATGTATGTATGTTTGTACGGTATGTATGTACATACATGTGTGTATGTATGCATGTGCGTATGTGTATGTTTGTATGTGTGTGTGCGTGGGTGTGCATGCGTGTGTGTGTGCGTGCATGCATGCAGCATTTGTGTGCCTGCGGCATATGTGTGTGCATGTGTGTGTGTGCGTGTTTGCGTGCGTGCATGCAGCAATTGTGTGCCTGCGGCATATGTGTGTGTGTGTGTGTGTGTGCACGTGTGTGTGTGTGGGGGGGTTTGTGTCAACTGCCACTTCAGGAGAGCTCCCATCAGAGCTCTAGTTATAGCACCACTCGCTAAGGACAAGGCCATCAGCTTACAGTGCTAAGTGCTTATGCTATAGGGGCTTGAGCAGGATGGTGCCAGAGGATCTATGGAGACTCGAACCAGCATTGTGCCTCTATTCAAGGGAAGCACTCAAACAGCCACGGATGTATGTTTTGTGTTGGTCTCTATCCCTCTGTCACTCTTCGTTAAAATAAGTCTCTGTATATGCGTGTTTTCCACTTTCACTTTCTGTTTCTATATCTCTGTATATTCTCTCATGTTTCAACATCTAAATGAAATTTCGGTTAAAAATTGTGTGTGCAGAATCAGCCACTGATGCGTATATAAATATAGAGGAGTAATTGGCATTTGGCAATTTGCATGCAACGAAAAGGAAAGCCACGCCGCGCTTTCAATTTAGTGAAACATGATACATGTTATATAGGCCTAATAACATAGAATACCTCCAATGCATTTAGTATCCTGCCTGCAGACGAATTCAGGTTTTTGTCAAATAAATTCATGTGATTTGCAATACTGGTCAGTGATCAGTTATTTTCTTTGTATGTTTAAAAAGCAATAGTTTCTAGCCCAAAGTAAATGGATTTGAATTGGAGGCAAGGGTGCTTATACAGCCTATAGGCCAAGGACCAGGACTTTTTTATACAAGTTCGTGTTGTACCAGTTTTTTGGTGTCTAGCCAATGAAATACACTTTTTCTCCCCTTGGCCAGACCATAAGAAATTCAGAATCATGGCTAAACTGCCCGATTTAGCTGAATTGTTGTATGTAACTTTCAAATTTCTTTATATCTGATTTTTAATAGCATTACGATTCCTGCAGTTTTCTGTAGCAGATTAATTTCTCGTTCATTTATTCATTCATTCTTTGTATAGCATGCCTTCAAGGAAACTACTCAGAAGCGCTCCCAGTCATGGCTAAAGAAAAAAGACTTGAGTGATTTATTAAACAAAGTTTGATTGGTCGGAGAAAATATACGCAGTGCCAAAGGGAGATCGCTACTGCAATTGAGAAAGCTCGGCATTTCGGCTCCAAGGATTTTCTTCTCTCAGTTTCTCTTCTAATTGCACGAAACTGTGCTATGTAAAAGAGACTTCTGTTGTATTATCTTTGCTCTTGATATACATATGTAGGCTACTCTTCCTGTCTTTGTTCTCTGTGTTATATGATGAACTTATATCGTGGTTTCTACAGATCCGGTTATTTTTCAAAGTGCATTTTGAATTGATTGAATTCTTCTTTTTATGCCTTGGCAACATTTTATATATCAACAACTACAACAGATGTTCCTCACATGTCTTCGTTTTTCCTTTTATCTTTTTTTACCCAAATTGAGTTTGTAGGCCTGCATTTCTTTCAGTCTGAGAGGGGAGTGGGCCTACTGTGACATGTCACCTTAGAAGCAGCAGCCTACTTTACTGTTTACACTTTAAAATGTAGATTGATTGATTGCACATCACAGTAATTTGTCAACTAAAACAGTTATTAGTCACCGCTTTGTTTGCTCATTGTCAATGTTCCTTTGTCCGTCTATTGTTATGGGAGCAATAAACAAATTTAAACTGATTGTAAACAGGACTACAGTTATCTGCAGTGATACTGTAAAGCCAAGCGCACAGTTCCAAGTTGCCCCCAACTCGGTCATCAGCAGTAGCTCTGAATAGCAGGTAGCAGGTAGAAGGTTGGTTAATTTGTCGCTGCTGTAGGTGTAATGATGAGAGTGATGCTGGTTGGAGACATATCTATCCCCCGAGGCGACGGCGACGGTTACTTAAACATTGACCAAGTCCATTACCGAACAATTGTTCCCTGCCTTCCACGTTCTGTCATATGCCGACCACCGACCGATATAATGTGTGTGTGTGCGTGTGTGTGTGTGTGTGTGTGCGTGTGTGTGTGTGCGTGCGTGTGTGCGTGTGCGTGCGTGTGCAATTAGGAACCATGGAGGGAGAGCAATATCAAAAGCAGTCCTATATTCTGTATATCTGTATAAAATCTGGTCTTCGGATCAATGTGTGCGTGTGTCTGTCTGTCTGTCTGTCTGTCTGTCTGTCTGTCTGTCTGTCTGCCTGCCTGCCTTTCAATCTGCCAGTGGCCATTGGTGACCTTTGAAGAACCTTCTTGCAGACTTGATTCGATAAAGTGCTTGTGGATGAGCCATTGAACGGCTTAGTTTTTTTTTAAATATGGCAATGAACTGATGCATCGTTTTTTTAGTAGGCTATTTACATTTTTAGTATGCTATTTACATTCGTTCAACTGTGTAGAATGTGATTATCGACATAATGATGATGCATTACAGTGGTACACAGAGCAGAATAATGCGCGTTGTTGTTGTACGTGTTTTTTGTGCTGTGTGTACAATGTACGTAGGTTTTGGATTCACAAATTCCCTCTGTACTTTGATCTGAATCCCGATCTCTCGGCTACGATTGGCCAACTGCAGAGGCAGATCGTGGAGGACGACCAATCAAACGCAGAGTTGTCTGCGCTTATAGACATTTCAAATGTGTGAGTCCGTTTTCCATATTTGCCATGATTGTCTGTCTGTCAGTCTGTTTTTCTGTCTTGATATGTATATGTCTGTATGCCTGTCTGTCTGTTTTTCTATCTGGATATGTATATGTCTGTATGTCTGTCTGTCTGCCTGTCTGTTTGTCTCTGCCTCTGTCTCTCTGAGTCTATGTCTCTGTCTTTCTTTCTCACTTTCTCTCTCTCTCAGTCTCTGTCCGTCTGCCTGTCTTTCTCTGTCTGTTGTTTCTGTCTATCATTTTGTATTTGTGTTAGCACGATTCCGGGGAAAGTGAATCCATCTGCCTTTCGAGTCCTGCGTTGTTGTTGGGCTTCTCCGTAATTGACCGGTTTGCAGTTGCCTAGCAACCATTGACTGATGGAATTCCCGTCGGGGAAGGACTGTTATAGGAATGGTTGGCATGGATTTCCTCCGTCGTCGTCGTCGTTCCTTTGTGTCTTAATTTGTTGTTGCTATGTTGCCTTTGAACGCTAATTGCGCGCATCTGAGACCCAAGTCATTGATGACTGTCCAAAGTGTTTCTTAAGAAGCTCTGCACAAATGCTCCACTGACCCATATTCTGGACATCATAGTAGTTGGTGGTTATGGTTTTGCCAGGGAAGCGTTACACCGTAATATCACCTGCTAATTGCGACTATTTTAAGTATTGTCTTGACCTTTCTAATGGTCTGCGATCATAAATTAATTGCATAGTGACTGAGGTGTTATGTATTATTGTGTGAGGGTGCTATAGAAGCCCTCAGAAAAGTCAGAATAGAACAATAGTTGAAGACTGTTTTTTTTCGCTTGATCTCGGCAGGGAGCGCCTCTGGGTAGGTGCCTTGAAGGGGCGCTATATAAATTATGATTGATTGATTGATTGAATAGATTGATTAGATTAGAGTGAACTTTAATGCACAACTAAATCGTCATTGACCATCTGCCTGTCTACTCTCGCATTCCCATTGTATAATTTTGAGCACAAATATAACTAAGATCATTACTCGAACAAGCCAAAAGTTACAGTTTACAAGTTCATGAATTTTTTGCCATTATTTTTATTATTTAGCAATTTGATCAAAGTGCAGACCTGAAACGTTAGGCACATACTGAATGGCCTTGCCTGCCTGTACTAAACATGGGATGGTTCGTTTTTTAGATTCTGTATATATTTGCATGAATCTTGACATATGGAAGTAGGCTATGTAGCATCTTCTGAAAATAGTTTCAGATCTCAACAGGGATCTGTGTTTTTTTAACCTTGATGCATAGACATTAAATTCTGCATTTTTCAATACAAGAGTTGTATACGTAGACTTGCAGAATGGTCTGGATGACAGCAGTATAATAGTTGTATTAAAAATACTGAGGGGTCAGATGTGGGTGGTGTGCAATTAAGACTTCACAGTGCGTCCTAAGAAAGACTAGGTTTTGAACGTCCCATGGCAATTCTCACTCTGGATGAACTTATTGTCTCAGTTGACACCGTCACTGTTCACAGTCTTTAAGAGGAAAATGGTGCTCCAGATTAGTTTTGCAGAGGTTCTAACACAGACTTCGGATCCACTTGAAACCCTTGTTATGTTATGTTATGTTATGTTATGCTATGTTATGTAATATTATGTTATGTTATGTTATGTTATGCTATGGACAGGGTTTAATCCCAAGTGGCACGCATGCGAACTGCGTTCCCACCGCTCTCAAAATTCTTTGCTTGTGTTCCCACTGCTCACCATGCATGGAACCCTCAAAGCACATGCGTTCAAAAAAACCTCTTATTCGGCATTCCAACTGCTCACCCAAACCACTTTAATCACTGGTTATAGAAGTTTCCGATTGGATTAAAAGTCTGGCTTTGGTTTTGTTAAGGCCATCGTTTGCCTGGTTGCGGGTCCTATCCGTGCGCAACAACGCTGCCACCTTGCGACATTCCAACGCCTCGTGTCGTGTGACTCTTGTCTTCAACAACCTTCAGCCGACAGAGCTCGCCGACCAACTTACATTCCTCGAATTCAAGACCTTCCGACGAGTTACGGTACACACGACGACGTCTCTTCCACTTTCATTTATATAGCTCCATTGGCTGAAGACAGGAAATGGAAAGGCGTAGTGTAGGGTATGGTGGTGTTGGTGGTGGTGGTGGTGGTGGTGACGGTATAGGTGGCGGCAGTGGCGGCGTCGGCGATGGCGGTTGTGATGATGATGGTGGTCGTGGTGGTGGTGGTGGTGGTGGTGGTGGTGGCGGTGACGACGGTGACGACGGCGGTGACGCGACTATGATGACGATGATGACGATGATGATCAGAAGATTTGTACAGTGCGTCATCACAGTTGAGAAAGA
Organism: Lumbricus terrestris; assembly: GCA_949752735.1. Taxonomy (NCBI): domain Eukaryota; kingdom Metazoa; phylum Annelida; class Clitellata; order Crassiclitellata; family Lumbricidae; genus Lumbricus; species Lumbricus terrestris. The sequence goes on along the minus strand of OX457044.1, from coordinate 37,271,788 downwards.
TGGAAGGGCGCTGTATAAGATTTCAGTTGCTCTGTATCGTCACTGCTATTGCCATACATAAGTTTCACCATCCAACAGTTCAACAAAACCACTTTACATTAGACTTTGGTGTTTGTCCTAAATTCAGTGATAAATTCAATAAAAACTCTGTCATTATCGTTCACATTTTTCCTCTTGATGTGTCATAAGCATTGAAAGACGATACTCTGAGCTGCAGCAACAATGCACCGTATGCGAATATGAGAGAACAAAGCACTGTGATCAGTTTCTTAAATACAGGAAAGCATTCAAAGCAGTCTGGCAGACAGTAACATCAGCTCTGAGCAAAAAGTCTTTGTATTGTTCAGATATTAGGTTACATGTGATTGATTGGAAATGTTGATTTGTAACAGGTGAGCGTTAATTTTTGACAGACTGTTGCGTTTAATCGATTTTAAACTTGTTTAGCGTTAATTTTGACTGACTGCAGTTTGTTGATTTTAATTAAGAGTTCTGTATACAGGACTTATTCAGGCAGAACATTTTTAAATTAACGAATTTTAGACACTTAAATGAAACTTGATATGCTTGAACCCACTCAGCATGGAGTGCGTTTTGCTTTCACAGTTGACGGACTTCAAAAACTATGCAACCGTGACGTCGCTTAAGGAGACTCCGAAGCTGGAGCGTTCGATTGCACTGTTCAACGGACTGTCGCAATGGATCCAGTGTATGGTGCTGAGTAAGACAACCGCACAGCAGAGGGCCAGTGTCATTGTGAAGTTTGTGGAAGTAGCAAAGGTAGGCTACGTCCGTATTGTATTGTATTGTATTGCATTGTATTGTATTGCATTGTATTGTATTGTATTGTATTGTATAGTGGCTATAAATTTATATAGTGCCTCTCACAGAATGACTATTCAGAGCTCTCAGCACGAAAAATCAGATGACAAAGATGGCAATGACATGGCCTTGTCAGAGGAAGGAATGGATGGAGGGGCAAGGTAGGGAGGAAGGTAGGGAAAGAGGAAAGGAGGGATAAAGGGAGAGAGGGAAGGAGGGAGGAAGGGAGGAGAGACCAAGGGTAAGCAAAATGAAATAGGGGAATGGAGGGAGGACAGTATGATTGCAGTAGCAATGACACCAATGAGAAGAAGATGAATTACATAGAAGAACATGCGAACATGTAGAACAGTGGTTTTCAACCTTTTTCTAGTGACGGAACCTTTTCAGCGCACTCATTTTCTCGCGGAACCCATGACGCTTAACCCATCCAGTGCGCCAAAAATGCATGCAATTATTATTTGTAAAACTAGATAATATTTTGTTTTAAACAGTTTTAAAACAGTTTTATCGTACGTCATTTGCATTTCTGGTGCAGTAAAAAAAATAGTAGCCTGCACTATAAATACATGCCTTAGAATGCTGACGATGTCCAGGCATTTGTCCATGGTCCCCCCCTCTTCCCAGCTGCTTCTAGTTGGGCTTATTGAATCTCTCACTAATCATCTCCACTCATGGATGTCTTCTAATCGCCTTTCTCTTAATACTTCAAAGACTCAATTTATCTGGTTAGGTACTCCTCAGCAGCTCCATAAGCTTGACCTTATTCTTCTCTCTGCAAAATTCCCATTGTTTTCCTTCTCTTCAAGTGTGCGGGATCTGGGTGTAGTACTTGATAGCTCACTTACCTTTACTGAGCATATTTCCAATCTGACACGCTCATCATATTTTCACTTAAGATGCCTCAGAGTCATTCGTCGCTCTGTCTCCTCCTCCATCTTCACTACCTTAGTTCATGCTTTCATATGTTCTCGTATTGACTATTGCAATTCTCTTCTCATTGGTCTTCCTAAAGTTCGTCTTTCACCGATTCAGTCAGTTCTCAACTCAGCTGCTAGATTAATTGCCCGCCTTCCCAAGTACTCTCACATCTCTACCTTTATGTTTGATGAACTTCATTGGCTTCCTCTACGTGCTCGCACACAGTTCAAGATCCTCACTCTGATCCTAAAGTCTCAACGGGGTCTTGCCCCAAAATATCTGACTAAAACCTTTCTTCGTCCTCACTCAGCTTCCTCCCACCGTCCACTTCGCTCATCCAACAGACTTGACCTATTGGTTCCCCGGTCTAGAACTGCTATGGCTCAGTCTCGATCTTTTGTCTCAATTGGTCCTTCTCTCTGGAATTCTCTGTCTCCTTCTGTTCGCTCAACTCTTCTGTCTGTCAGTCTCTCCTCTGCTCTGTCTCTTCTCAAAACCTGCTTCTTCTCGCGGGGCCTTGCGCACTGGGAGCGCCTCTGAACGGTTTACCCTACTAGAGGCGCTTTATAAATGTTTAAATACAATACAATACAATACAATGCTATTAATGTAGCACTATCAGAGAAGGAAGTACAAATACATTTATGTTGTATTTCAATCAATCAATCAACCAATCATCAAATGGATAAAATATTGAAAATGGAAATACTCTGAATGAGAAATTTAACAAGAGTCTCTTCAAAGTAACTGATCCAAAGAAGAATAAACCAAACCAGCCGTTGCCATGGCCAGTATAAAGTGCTCACCAACAATTCATAAAAATTATCTGTCAGAACGACAGTTGAAGACGCAGGACACATAGACTTATGGACCAAAAGATTCCCACTTGATGCACCAGTCTTCTCTTCCGAAAATATTATTACAAGACTAGCCGTATGCGCAGATCCACTCGTTGGGTAAAAAATATTGTGCTGTAAGCTTGCCTAACAACATTTAGAAATCATCTATAGCCTACATTCAAGGCTATTTAATAATGCAAGAATGACTACAAGTTTTGAACTAATTCGACTCGCGACTAATACTTTTTGTGATTTCTGTTAGTGTAATAAATTTTATACCAAACTGCCGCGGAACCCCTGGCCGACCCTCGCGGAACTCTTGGGTTCCGCGGAACCCCGGTTGAAAATCACTGATGTAGAACATGCATACATGTCGCAACAACAATGGCAACAGCTTCTTAACCCTGCTTGGCTGCCTGGTACTTTCTAATAAATCTGTAATTGCAGACCATCAGAGAGCTTATGAAGAGACAGAAAAATGCTATTATGACATTAAGTGGATTCATGACTGTATGATGTAACAGCGGCGCCCGCAGGATTTTTTTCTTGTACGCACAGAAATTTTCGATGGAGGGGCGAACAGGAAAAATTTTCGTTAGGTCGCCGAAAAAACTGATGACCTTTTTTTTTTTTGTCATCAACCTAGAATTTCCCAAAACATACCTTTTCTATCTGCCAAAAAAAATGATGACCTTTTTTTTTTTTTTAGTCATCAACCTAGAATTTCCCAAAACATAGCCTACCTTTTCTATCTGCCGAAAAACTGATGACCTTTTTTTTTTTTTTGGTCATCAACTTAGAATTTCCCAAAAACATACCTTTTGGGTCATCGCACTGTACGCACTTACCTATGTGCGTACGTCTGCGGGCGCCGCTGCTGTACGCACTTGCGTAAGTGCGTACGCCTGCGGGCGCCGCTGTGATGTAATGTTTCTGTTTGACCTATGAAGCCCTTGTAACGTGTGCTAATACATTTCTTTGTGACTTTGTCTAGTATCTCCTTACATTTCCCCTTCAGTCTGCATGCTTTGAGCTTCTGATATGTTTTTTTTTCGCTGAGTGAGGTTGCAGCACTGTCTTGGGTTCTTATGCATTACATGTTGCGGCCTGAAGGAATGCAATCGGCCAGTGACCAGTAATGCTTTGGTGACACTTGAAGGCTCTTTTCCTTCAAAACAATGCCTTTGAAGTTAGAACTCACAGTTTCTCATTGGTTTTTCAAACTCTGCTCTTCATCTAGCAAATGACTTGCCATGCCTCAGATTTGCGTTTGTGTTTGGTTTGACACTCTGCAAATGGCATTGACATCAGAAATTTGATCTACTAGCTAAAACTAAACCCAATCTGCTGTCTTTGTTTTAAAGGCAAATTACAGGTGATAATTATGTTCTGAAAGGGGCTTCAGCTGCTGCATAAATGTCTAGGTATACTTTACAGCCCTGGTTGTTTTCTTGTGGGACAATTGATCACTGGAAAAGACACAGATAAGAATTTTAAAAACTTTTGTCTGGTTGATAGACAAATCAATTGCCAACAAGACTTGTCCTACAATAGTTTTTTTTGTGATTTACAGTTTTCTAAGGCAGTTTCTGCATTATTGAAGATCTCTATCTAGTTGCTCTTTTGTATTGTATTTTCAGGTATTGAGACAGCTGAACAATTTCAATACACTGATGGCAGTCGTTGGTGGTTTGACACACAGCTGCCTTGCTCGGCTCACAAAGACGAATTCGTACATACCGAAAGAAACGCAGGAGGTAAGAACAAAGGTATCGTCAGTGTCTTCATATGTAGACAATTGATTCACCTTTCTCTTTGACCAGGCCTGGGTTGGGAGCGCCTCTGAGTAGAGATCTTGAAGGGGCGCTATATAAATTCATGTGATTGATTGATTGATTGATTGATTTACTTGATTTGACTGACTGAAGTCACTGAACCATGACTTGACTTAATGACTTACTCAATGATGAATTATGACTTAATGGCTGACCGACTGACTGAATTGTTATCTGGTTGAGATGCTTACTCACTGACTTAATGAAAAACTGACCTAATGGCTGCATTACTGAATAAGTTTTAACAACAAATTTGCTTGCTGAAGGCGTGGCCACATGTTATGTTTCTTGTCTAGATATGCGATACAATTAAAAGTTATTTGATTTCTTCTCCTATATTTCTTACTGAGAAAATCTTTTACCAATGTATTTGTCCGATGATACTTCTCATGATTTTGAAGACTTGATAAACTCATCTGCCCTGATTAAATCATTTCTTCATCTTCAGCTTCTCAAGGAGTATGCTGAACTACTGTCATCAAGTTGCAACTTCAGCAACTACAGACGGGTGTTGCATCAAGCCAGAGGCGGATTTCGAATTCCAATTCTGTAAGTTCTGAATTTTTTTATTACCGGGTAGGTAAGTAAGTAATAGGGGCTAAAGTATCGTTGTTTTGGCAAACCGATTATCGGTTGTAGAAATCCGATTTCAAACTGATTATTGTTTTTTTAGCTTGCCTTATAGAAAATCTGCTTTCAAGTTTCCACAGCTGATCAAGCAAAGATGGCGGCCTCTTGGATTAATTGCATTTGAAAATATTTTCTATGTTAAAAAAGCGTTTAAGAGGGTGTGTAATTAATTCCTCTCATTTGCTGTAAACGAATTTGTGATTGTTTTCATTTTTGCTGTCACTAATAGTTAGAATTTGATGAAGTACGTGTTAATGCTGCATTTTAAATATCAAATCACAATACCATGCATTGATATCTATCGTACCGTGGGTAAACGACCTTTTACATACCATGAACATTGAACAATGGGTAACTTCGCATCATGTATATATAAATCATATCTTGTAGTTTTCTAAAATAATTTTAAGAAATGAATTTGATCATCGTTTTGTAAGTAGTAAACTGAATTTCGTTTCGAAACTGATAACCAGATTTCCTGTTATCGTTTAAATGCTTAGGAAGTAAATGGGTATGTAAAGTATTCTTTTTTGACCCAGTAATTGATTGCAGTTTCCTGCACAGACATGTAAGGGTTAACAACACTGGCTTGTACATAGACCATTTAACTTATTGTCGAACATATCTGTTCATTAATGTTCTGAGTTTCCAGCTGTTTAGTTGTGTTTTTAAAAAATGATACATTTTCTTGGTAGGGCCTACAAAATATTGTGATAATCGCATTACGAAACAATTTTTACAGAACACACCACTCTTGCAGCTATTGGGATGACTTTTTGATAATTTTTTTTAAAATTTCACAATTTGTTGTTTAATTATTTTTTATTTGGTTAATCTCGTTTAACTTTATATATATATCCTATTGGAAAACATTGCAGATGATCATGACTGATTTTCAAATGCAGGCATTTGATTTGTTTTTGTGTTTCGAACAGAGGCGTTCATCTGAAAGATCTCATTCTCTTAAACACTGCCTTACCCGACCGTCTTGAAAATAACCTCATCAACTTTCGTAAAATGGTCCAGCTGTCTGTCATCTTCTCCGAGCTGATGTATCTCCAGAACAATGCGTCGCTGCCAATCATTCCAAACATGGATCTCGTCAACACAATCAGAGTAAACGAAATATATGCGAATTTTTCATTTTAACTTCACTGCACTTGTACGGAGAAAAGTGCAGTCCCTTAACCCTTTACCAACCATAGTGTAGTAAACAGTATGGGAAATCCTATACCCTTGGTCAGTAAAGGGTTAAGTTAGCAATGACTTCTGATGGCGAATGTCCATTCCTCTCCCTCGCCATCCGATCTTCCCATGGACAGTGTACGGTCAGTGTACTTGTGGGGCCCGGTGGTGCATGGGTATTTTTGATGCATTGGAGCTGGAAGGTTGAGGGTTCGAATCCACCTCAAGCCGCCACGTAGGGACCCTGAGCAAGTCCTTTACAGGCAAATGGTCATGCACTTCAGCATGATACTCAGATTCAGTGTGGTTGTCAGTGAATCTGAGTAGTAATCTGTAAGGGGCACTATAACAAGTACTCATACACGCACACGCACTTGTAACTGAGTTGACTAGTATGCCACTAAGTGAAGCTGGAGCCCTGATTTGGGTATCATCTGTCAGTCTGAGAAGCTGCCTAATTAGTTGAGTTCTGCGTGTGTGCGTGCATGCATGATTGTGTGCAAAAAGCCTGATAATCCAGGCATTTTCATCTGCCTCAGTAGCTGCTGTTGTTGTTCTTGTTCTTGACAAGCTGACAACATCTGTCATCATTCATTTTTCAAGGTGTTTGTATAAGATATGCTGCGGTAATTTTCAGTTTCTTATAACAATTTGGACTTTCCCTTCTATGGGAAGTTTCAGTTTCAAGCTGGATATAGATTTACTTTCTCTATATGTTCATGTAGGTATATATGCCAAGAAACGATAAAGGAAGTTGCTGACATTGATTCCAATAACTGTCATTACTTACGGTCTTGCTTTCTGTTTTATGTGTATCTTGAGTATGGCCTTCTGGGTAGTTGCTTACTGATACATGGTCATCGTCGTCGTCGTCGTCGTCGTCATCATCATCATCATCATCATCATCATCATCATCATCATCATCATCATCATCATCATCATCATCATCATCATCATCATCATCATCATCATTATTGCCGTCATCATCATCATCATCATCATCATCATCATCATCATCATTGTTGTCATCTTCACTGTTGTTGCCATTACTGATGTCTGTACTGTTTATTTCTTTTATTGAGTTTACTCCACTAGTAAAGGATTAGTTCGCTCCATGGTTTCCATATGTTTCAGTACACGTGATTGTCATTAAAGAGTTAAGCATTTGCCATGCAGTGACCTTGAGATCAAGGTTGTTGCGACCAACCATGCGTCAAATGCAGTTGTCTGAATAAATTCACTGGATGTTTGACTTTTATGTAGCTCAAACCATAACAGCGCTTCAGATCAATTTATAATATTAAGAATGCTGATTCAAGCAGTTTCTGCACTAAAAATTATAATTCATAGGTCATCAATGATTATTTATTTCATCAATCATGTTGGCTTGCATTTACTTGATTGTGGCATTTTTAGTTAGCATTGGATATGCACTACACGGAGGATGAAATCTATGAGCTGTCATTGGCCTGTGAGCCAAGGAACTCTCTCTCGTCAGTAAGTGATCTCTTTCGTTCATAGTCCTTTCGACTCTTAGTGTTATCATCATCATCATCATCGCCGTCGTCGTCGTCGTTGTCGTCGTTCTCCTCTTCTTCCTCCTCCTCCTCATCATCATCATCAATTCATCATCGTCATCATCGTTGTCATTGTCGTCGTCGTCGTTGTTTTTGCTACACATTTATTGAGCATGTATGTATGAGCACTTGTGATAGCGCCCTTTCAAGATTCCTGCTCAGAGGTGGTCCCGACTACAGCACAGACACTGAATTGAAGTTTCCGCCGAAGCACATGAGCAATTGCGAGTAAAGGGCTTCTTCAAGGTCCCTATGAGGTGGATTCAAACCTGGAACCCTCTGGCTCCAAAGCACTGAACATACAACTACACCACCGAGCCCTATAGGCACTACTATGTGATGAACAAGCAACTGTGAGTGAAAGACTTGCTTAAAAGGCCATGACCAGTAAACGATCTATGAGTATACAATCTGTGTTGCGTGGTGGGCTCTATCCAGTCGGCTGCCCACTTAGATGGTTGCTGACTGTTATATTTCATGAGAATGTAATTTATTAGTAAATCTCAATAAGTATCTGCGCTGTATTGCTCCTCTAAATTTATATAGCGCCTCTCGCAGTACACACTAATTGGAGTTGCTTCCCGAATGACGTCAGAGGGGATCATTTAATCATCAGTGCTTTTTCAAAAGTCAGTAGAGCAGTTTTTTGGTCAGCTTTCGTCACCGGCGGCAGTGACTGGTCAATGGTATGCCTTCACATTGTATCATTTGACTTTGAGTTTAAGCAAATTGTAATGCTTTTGTTTAACCTGAATCAATCTGCTCTAAAAATAGATTGAACTACTTTTACCAGCCTCCCACACCAACGAAACCTGTGGTTTTTGCCGAATGGGTGGCTGGAGTCAGTCCCCCAGATCCCGACACCATCAACAAACATGTGCACGATATGGTTGAGGTACGGGCTTCTTCAGTTGGTGGCTGACTGCTTATGAATGCTATGTTTTTATATCTGTGATATATTTTTAACAAAACTTTCAACTACGTCACCTTATCACTGATATCAATCACTTTCTTGCTGTCAGAAATTTTTAAAGCACTTGGTTTTCATTTCGACTCTAGCTGCTCAATAGCTCGAGTTATTGGCGCATTTGCTTGCTCACCGATGTCTCATAATTGGAGAAAGAAAAGATTTCATTTAAGCTATATGCAAATCTTGAAAATGATTTGTAAAGAGATTTATCATTGATGGAAAATTGTTCCGCACATGTTGCATGAAATGAGTGAGTAAGTTAGACGTACCTTTTGTTAGTGTAATAGAAATGCTGACATTTTCTAAAACAGATGGTTGATGTTATTAGATTCTCAAGATTCGGTCTGTTTGTTGTTGCTAAAATCATTGTTCTCTAAGAATTTCTAGGCTAATGCATGTTCAAAAGGAATTGTTTTTGATATGCGATTGGTAATATAAATTTTATTATACAGTTTCATACTCGTATACAGTCTATTTGTTTGGTTAAGGTCCTTAACTTAAGGACCATAGTGCACGACAACTTTGAGGATAGAATAATAATAATAATATTATTATTAGATTTTGTCAGCGAATATTATTCTACTGCATGCATGACGGATGATGTTATTTTTAGGCAGTTTTCAAGAACTACGACCATGACAAAGATGGCTTCATTTCTCATCCGGAATTCGAAGCAATTGCTGGAAATTTTCCATTCATCGATTCCTTCGCAGTTCTTGACGCTAACCAGTAGGTGTCTCCACATGAAGCAATTGTATTTCTACTCAGAGTGAAGCAAACATTTCCATTGTGTTGTATCTCAGACTGTCTGTCTTTTGTCTATTGCAGTGCTGTCCAACCTTTTTGGTAGCCTACCACGGGCCACAAAAGCAGGATTATTGGAGCTGAGGGCGCATCAGTAAACTCAAAAGCAATTGCTAAAATTTGTTGATATATTAACATTGAAGTGAGTTTGGAAATTTAATATGAAATGATTATGATCTATCTGTCAATTAGCTATATATGAAATATATATAACACGGGTTCAAGATAACTATTCAGAGATGCTCCCAACCCAGGAATGGCCAAAGAGGAAAGTCTTGAGCATTTTATCGAAAGAGTTCAACAATTCCCACAAATTCAACTTGAACGGCCCACAGGTTGGACAGCACTGGTATATTGTTTTATAAACAATATTAAGCATTATAATTGCTTTCGAAAAGAATTATGAGAGTTTATATTGATATTGTTCCTGATTATATGATATTTTTGACAGTTGTGTTTGGATGGGATATCCAGATGTATAATTCTGTGGCATTGTGTTCTATGCACTGCATCTGTATGGAACTGGAACAATGCTTTCATCTGGAGTTTCCATGCTGAGAGCACCTCTGGATAGTCATTCTGGAAGAGGAGCTACATAAATCTATGATATGATTGTGTTTTAACGTGTAGCATTGATGTGATGCTGGACTTTTCTGTTCTCTGTAGAGATGGTCTTATAAGCAAAGCGGAGATGAAGACGTACTTCATTCGTGCCAACTGCCATGCGCTGAGGAAGTGCTTCAAGCACAACTTTCACGAGACGACCTACTTCAAGCCGACCTTCTGCATCCACTGTACCGGATTGGTACGCTCCTCGACTATTTCCACAAATGGATAAAGTTTTTTCCATACAGCACAGTTTACTTATTATTGAAAACCTGTTATTGTTATTATTATAAGTCTCATCATCATCATCGTCGTCGTCGTCGTCGTCATCATCATCATCATCATCATCATCATCATCATCATCCGTCGTTGTTGCTATAATTATGTTATATTTTATTGTTCCATTGGCTTGTCAGTATTAGGTAGAGTAGTGTGGAAGGGATTCACCGAATGTAAATTACGCGATTCACACTTTAGCAATGCTGCCATCTTTATTTCAACCATTGAAGACTATTTTGCACACAGGATGGTATTATATTAGTGGTGAAATGACAAGAGCTATTGCATTTGAGTTACTTTGTGTTATGGTACTTTTATTTTTCAGCTTTGGGGTCTCATAAAGCAGGGATGGAAGTGTAAAGGTATGTCATTATTAACCGTTCATACCTATACCAGTTAGGATTACCAGTATACTGGTATCGGAACACATTGGTACTTTGACACCTTTATAAAATTCACATTTATGATGCCAGGGCTCAAATCCTATCACTTGTCGTTTTCTAGATATTGCACTACGAGCTGAAATAGGCGAGAGGGTCAAGAATGTCGAATATTCTTCAATTTGACAGATGGCTATGAATTCGCTATAATTTCCAAAGCAGTAAAGCGATTTTGATGCCGTTTGCATTGCTTAATTCAGATTGGATTCCTTTATTGCCCAGTAAAATTGCAGAATAGTCCATTAGTGGTTTCTGAGGAATTTGATAACATGAATATTTGGAAACTTTTTATTCGAATTCTCACTCTAAACTAATGAAATATTCAGACAAGTATGACTTTAGTTTAAAAAAAATGTAATTCCGTAAAAATTATTTTGAAGCAGAGTCATTATTATATCTGACTGAATAAAAAAAGTCTGAAACAGAAAAGTGACGGGTTTTGAGCCCCTGTGTCACATTTTTTCATTGCAAATCTATTGCATTGCTTACAGTAACCAGAAATGTGCTACTTATCTTATAACATTGTTGCCAAGACACTTGATGTGCCATTAATAACTGGTAGCAGAGCACAATATCTTAAAATTTTATTACATAAGAGTGTCATATGACCCACTTGCTTGCTTTATTGTTATTGGAATTGACCCGGTTTAATATGGATTCTTATTAGAAACGTTGTGCACCTGAAATAATTTGTTTTCCTTATTATTCTAGATTGTGGGATAAATGCGCACAAACACTGCAAAGATCTCGTAGTGATGGAATGTCGGTTGCGAGTACAGGCTGCCTGTCTTGGTCGAACATCCTTCGGAAATGGTGAACATATAAATCCTGTGCGACACGGGATTCTTTAATTAAATCCTAATCTAAGCATTATATTTCTATTGCACTGCTGGATAGCTACAGTGGTATAACCAGATAGGGTCAACTTACTCATCAGTTGATATGAATTCAGTTGATAGAAAAATTGTCCGTAGATATCTTGGTCAAGTTGAGTTTCAATTCCGAGTCGCAATTACTCTTGCAATTCAAATTACGCATTCTGTCAATAATATTGTTCATTCTTACATCCAATAATATTTCCATAAGTTCTCGGAGTGTGAAAACCTGCATGAGTGATTGACACATTAAACGACTGTTTCTATTGTTATAATTTGTTATTACTTTTTTCTTCACACTAATTGAATAATCATGCTTCAAAATGAAACATTTTGTACGTCAATATTATCACAAGATAATTTCTTTTCTAAATGTAGGCCTATTGCATTCACATTTTTCACACTAATAAAACTGCTATTTCTCTTCTCATGAAGTTCTTATGATGCCATTTCGAGTTGAGTCGTATGTTAATGTGTTCGATGCAGCGAGAGACTTGTGTAGCTCTAAGGTTTTATGCATGTCTTGTTTCAACAGGGGATCGTAACGTCACTCTTGCCAGCAAACGTAAGATGTCCTCGCGGCAGAAGAGTACTCGCTCCAGCCGATTTACGCAGACTGACGAGTGCAGTGTATCAAGCAGCACAAGAAGTAGTCCCAACTTTAACGGAACGTCATCTGAGAGCATGGATGGCGCCTCTCCCATCCTGAACTCCACGCTGAGAAGATTGAATGGAGAATGTGATGATGACCAGACAATCGTCTGCTTTGACAAACAGACAAAAGCAGAACAGGTTTGACCCTCACCTCCATCTGCTCTTATCATCGATAACCATGGGCTAAGTGTCGTTTGTGTCCGCTCTGCCCTCTCTCCCTTATGTCTCTCTCCAGCTGAACCTAGCCAGAGTCACTAGACAGCACTGTCTCTGTAGATCTTTTCCACACCACTCTTCGATGTTATCTGTCTATTCTCTCTATCTGGTTTTCCTCTTCTGTTAGTGCCTGCCATCATTCCAACACCAATGCCTTGATTTCTCTGTCCTCTCCCATTTTACAGATAATGTCCGAATAGTCCCAAGTTTTTTGCTGAATGATCTACTGCCTGTCTGCCTCATTTTGTTGTCAACTACTAAATGGCTCAATTTTATCACTGAACTAACGGTCTGTTTGCTTCTGGTCATACCATCTATGCTTATATTTTTAACAATTATTTTAATATGCTTACTTAACCCATTTAATGGCAAGCTGCATTTATAAATATCTGTTTCAGCAATCCTGCGACTGTCATTAACTGAACTCCTGTAAGGTGGCCCTTTCCTTTGGCCTCAGCTATGCTACAGCACGGTATCCGGACTTTACCCCCGGCCCATTACCCCCCTGCCCTTTCCCCCCTGCCATTTCCCCCCGCCCATTACCCTCCCCTCGTAGGACACTACCCCTGCCATTACCCCCGTCTGTTTACATTTAGGGCCAGTTTATGTACGTATATATGTATATATGGGGGTGATGGTGGGGGTAATGGGCCAGGGTTAAGTCCTAGACCCTACAGCGCTACATAAATCGCATTATTATTATTATTTTAGTACCGGTACATACCTGCCGTTAAAGGGTTAAGTAAGAAATTTTTATTCTTCACTTATTAATTAACTGGTTCACTTGACATGTATATACATTTCTTGCTGAATCTTCAGGAACGGGATCAGCTGCTGATGGAAAACAAAATGTTACGAAATCACATTGACCTTCAGCGGGAGCAGATCAACGTTATGCAGTCACACATTAATCTCGTTCGCCAACACACGATTACATTTATACTCGATCAAATGGATACGCTTCATATACAGCGAGACACTGAAGTATGACCATTGCAACACTTGACACAACGAAGATTCTAAGCGACGACAAAGTTATCAGCTTTAAATCAGTGATGATCATCGCCATTATCACATGATCATCACTATTATCACATGATCATCACCATTATCACATGATCATCACCATTATCACATGATCATCACCATTATCACATGATCATAACCATTATCACATGATCATCACCTTTATCACATGATCATCACCATTATCACATGATCATCACCATTATCACATGATCATAACCATTATCACATGATCATAACCATTATCACATGATCATCACTATTATCATATGATCATAAATGTTTTCACATGATCATCATCGGTACAAGGATGTTTGTTGGCGAGCTACTGTTGTGTGGTGGTGACTTTGAAGTATTGGCCTATTTTTCTGATCATCGTGTAATTTTAGACAAAGATTTTGGTTTAATCTTTTCTATGAAGTACTTAAGTAAGTGTTTCACAACTGCATGGTGATATTTGCAGTGATGTTTTTTTGAGAATTGTAGGCCGTGGACATTTTGTTTCGGGATTATGTGAGACACATGTATGAGTCAGTTGATGATTTTCTTGGACAACATTTTATTTTCTCGTTGAGAATGTGTTTTGAGGCTGAAAATATTTAGCCAGCAATTTTGCTGCCCAGCAGAATAGTCACTGCTGCAAAATATGGATTTCTTCAGTTGTATGATTGTGTTTGTTTTGGACACCTTTGTCGCAGCACCCTGCCGCAGTGCTGTGAGTTTTGAATCTCATCCTCCTCATTTGGTTGCTGCTGTGTTATAATATGTTACAATGTGTTACAATGTGCTACAATGTGTTACAATGTGTTACAATATGTTACAATGTGTTACAATGTGTTACGATGTGTTACAATGTGTTACAATATGTTACAATATGTTACAATATGTTACAATATGTTACAATATGTTACAATATGTTGCATTGTGTTACAATGTGTTACAATATGTTACAATGTGTTACCTTTGCCATATATTCCAACCGGCAGCCAGTTAGTTCTCTCATAAACATCTTTGTGTCGTTTTTTTTCTGTCTCATTTCCCTACAGGCAGCCAGAATGTAAACCCAAAGGAATTTGAATGGGAAACGAGAGGTTGAGGTCGATCTGATTTTACATATTCTATTTATTTGTAGAGTTTTATTTAAGATGTGACTCCTATTGTTTTTTGAGTCTACAGATAATGTTCGAATAGACCCAAGTTTTTTGCTGAATGATCTACTGCCTCGTTTTGCTAAATGTCAACTACTAAGTGGCTTTATTTTATCACTGAACTAATGGTCTGTACGTTTCTGTCCTCGTTAGACTTTAATTCTACCTGTGGAAATGCAAAACGGCTGATCTTTAGAATGCAGGACGGTTTGCTGTTTGAATTTAAGTGATGGTAGTTATCATCACATTGGCCACATCATGGCTCACAGTTGCCTTGCAATACATCACATTTGCCTTACAGTACACTGTGTTTTGCCATACCGTGTGTAAGCAAATTTTACACACTTGTCATGTATTGTAGAGTGTTGACAGATTATTGTGTCACATTTGCCATAATATTTTGCAGTATTTTACATTGCATTTGTCATCACATTTGCCATTTTGTCGCATGTCGATCACATTTGTTGCATAATACCAATGGTTACACTACCCTTTTTTGTGGGGCACGGTAGTGTAGTGGGTATGTTCGTCACCTTGCAGCCGAAGGGTTGCAGGTTCGAATCCACCTCAAGTCGCTGTGTAGGGACCTTGGGCAAGTCCTTCACTCGCAATTGCTCAGCGCTTCGGCGTGAAACTCCGATGCAGCTACATAGCCGGGAGCGCCTCTGAGTAGAGAACTTGAAAAGGCGCTATAACAAGTGCGCATACAAACATGGACTAGTTTGAGTCTTTGACGGTAATGGTTAGATTTTTTAGTAAGTCAGTTTGTGAACTCGTAGGTGACGATATACTTTTTGTTTAAAGGGCCGTCCATACATTACATACGCAAGGAGAGGAGGGAGTCACCAGATTTAGGCAATTTATGTACGAGTGCATACATTGGGGGGGGTTGGTCTTCACAGAATATATGTAAGCAAAGTAAATTTCCTATTATGATGTCCACAAAACCATATTAGCATATTCATAACTCGGTACATTAGCATATTCATAACTCGGACATTAGCATATTCATAACTCTGTATATTAGCATATTCATAACTCTGTATATTAGCATATTCATAACTCTTATCATATGGTCGTCAAATTCTGTCTAGGTCTAAACTCTAAATCATAATAGTTGACAAATGTTAGCTAGCGATTATGATGTCTAACAAAAATAAATAGCCTACGGTTAGAAATTTTTTTCATAGATGACTTTTACTTTAGCTAATTAAGTTTTGTATAGGTGCTAACGGAGCCCCCGTAAAATATATGCGTTGCAACAGGGGAGGGCAGGGGTAGAATATACGATTTTTTCCATATGTAATGTATGGATGGGCCCTAATTGAAAACAAACGTCTTCCATTTTGGTCAAGTGCCACTATTTCTTTCCACTTATTTTAAAATTCCAAGGTCATATTAACCTCTCATTTCTTAGATTTGTGTTTTACTGTTTCCAGTATTTATTGCAGAATGAGTCAAAACTTCGATGGTACAAGAGATATTATTTAACTTTGATTCATGGAGGTCACAGAATTTACTTTCAGTAAGCTCCTACTCGTACCACAGTATAATTATGTTGATGCTTGCGCTCGTGACAAAACAATAAGTCTTGTACATAATTAATCCGTCTGTAAAGTTATGCCTGCAGAACCTACATTAGAATTGGAATTGTGAAATAAATTTAACTGTAGTCTATCAGCAGATTGTTTCAGAAGATTTTCATGTGACACTGTTAGGAAACCCTTTACATAGTGTATTCCAGAATGTCAACTGGTAAAAAATGTACAATGTTCATACATACATACGCTTCGGCATGAAACTCCGATGCAGTGTCCGCTCTGCATTCGGGAGCGCCTCTGAGTAGAGAGAGCTTGAAGGGGCGCTATAACAAGTGCACATACAAACAAACAAACATACACACAATGTTATACATGCACACATATTGTATTGTATTTAAACATTTATGAAGCGCCTCTAGTAGGGTGAACCGTTCAGAGGCGCTTCCAGTGCGCAAGACCCCGCGAGAAGAAGCAGGTTTTGAGAAGAGACAGAGCAGAGGAGAGAGACTCACAGACAGAAGTGTAGAGTGAACAGAAGGAGACAGAGAATTCCAGAGAGAAGGACCAATTGAGACAAAAGATCGAGACTGAGCCATAGCAGTTCTAGACCGAGGAACCAATAGGTCAAGTCTGTTGGATACATACATACATACATACGTACGTACGTACGTACGTGCGTGTGTGCGTGCATGCACGCACGCATACATACATGCTACATACATACATACATGTATACATGCATAAATACATACGAATATTTTAATAGTTACTAGTCAACTATTTAAAAATTAACGATACATATAAAATGTCATGTATTTGTGGTTATACATATATAATGTACATTTGTGGTCAACATTACAGATCTATTCACACGCCGTAATGCAAACCGGAAGTGTATGTACGTATGTATGTATGATTGTACGTATGTATGCATGTATGCACTAACTATTGACAGTTTAGGTCAACAGTATGCACGCCATTTCTCACGACAGTGGGGCAACTTACGTATGTAGTACGTATGTATGTATGTACGTATGTATGTATGCATGTATGCACTTACTATTGACAGTGGGGAGCAGTTAAGTGATAGCACTCTTGCCCAGAGAACAATGGACCTTGAAACAGACGTTTCGACACCGTAGCCCTCAGCCTTCCACTCGCTAGGGGCGGCTAACATTCATAAACTGATGTGTGCCAAACATTCAATAAGATCATGAAATTTGTATTATCATTCTTCAATGTTACTTACAATTGGAATGGTGAATGAGATATATGCCTACCTACAGATCTTGTCAAATAAGCACAAACATAATTGTTGTTAATTTATCTTTTTAATTAACACAGTCTAGGATATTACAAAGTAGCATAGGCGGCATAATAGGCCTAACAATTATCAACGCTTTGTGATACACATAAAACGTCACGTACTTGCGGTAGTGTAGATTTACAGACAGCAAAAAGGATTACACGTCATGCAGCCTACAGATGTTTGAAAAGCTTTCCCTATAATAGGCCTACGACTACGGTACAATAAAAAATCACACACTATATATATTTATTTATTTATATATATATATACATATATATAGTGTGATTTATATATAATTATATAATTATGCGTTGGAGAAGACTTTGTTCATTATTTTTTCTCTCATCGTGACCTTTTACATTTGCAATCGCCGTAATGACAATGGTATTGGAGCAACGACATGGTCTAATGTTCTCAGCACATTGGCAACATTACGGTAATGGTGAATTGTGCAAAAATACTGTAATGGTAATGTTAATAGACCTATCAATGGCATCATTTAAGAATGGTAATGTTAATAGACCTAGCAATGGTATCATTTAACAATGGTAATGTTAATAGACCTAGCAATGGTATCATTTAACAATGGTAATGTTAATAGACCTAGCAATGGTACATGTATCATTTAACAATGGTAATGTTAATAGACCTAGCAATGGTATCATTTAACAATGGTAATGTTAATAGACCTATCAATGGTATCACTTAACAATGGTAATGTTAATAACTTAATAAACCTATCAACGGTATCATTTGACAATGGTAATGTTAACAGACCTATCAATGGTATCATTTAACAATGTTAATGTTAATAGACCTATCAATGGTAACCTATCATTTGACAATGGTAATGTTAATAAACCTATCAATGGTATCATTTAACAATGGTAAAGCGCTGTTCACAAACATATCATCCATTGAAATAGTCTTGAGTAAACTTGTCACTTATCGAAAGCACATTGGCAACATTGGGTCAAATGTGGAGTTCCTGCTAGCCTACAGCAGATCAATTCCATCTTCTCCCAATCAAAGTTCAGTCAGTTGTCATGTTGGAAAGCACTCCTTCCACTGTCAGAATTTGTTTGGCACTGATGGGCCCGATACGAATCCCATAGGGGACCATGCACGGGTCCGATCTGGGCTCCATAAGGGCCTCTGCTGGCAGGGCAGCTGTCGAGCGTTGAATGAGATCGTGTATAGGGAGTGGCCGTCATTGGACTGGATCATGACGCGTCCGTAGATCTAGGTGTTGTTCGTGGTGTGTGTGGTGGTATGAGTAAACGGGTTGAGCGACCGTTTGGGATGATCAGCTGGGGAGCGTTGATGGAACTGGACGTCTGAGTTGAGAGACGGTGGAGGTGGTCAGTTGAAGGCCGCAGTTTGTCTGGTGAACCTTGACCAACTGCATGACGGACTTCAGCTTCTCTCGCAGACGAACGACTTCCTTCTGCAGCTCAACGTTCTCCAGCTTCGCCTTCTGTGCAGCCTGGAAGAGGTCAACAGTCCATGTATAATAGAAAGTAAAGACTAAAGACGGTAAAGTCACGTATATCCTAATTGAACTGATCGGGAAGATCGTTGCCCTGCAGTCCTCACAGCTGAGTAGGTCCCACGTCATTTTAAATCCCTACTCTCCGTGTTCGAAGACCATCTAGGCTACCTGCAATCTGTAAAGGTAAATCTCTGGCATTTCTCAGCGCCATTATAACTGTGCCCAGGTGCCTACAGCAAGGATCATAATTATTATTACGGTCAATCTATAGATCTATATAGTTAGGGGCTTATTATAGGTTGCATTCATTACCTGAACCTACCACTACAGTGTATACTGCAGGCCTAAACCATGGGTGCGTTTAATAATCAAATTCGTCACAGGGTGAGGTCGAAGAATCGTAATCGTAATCTCCACATTTGTAAAGCGCCACTCGAAAGCCAAGCGAAGGGCACCAGCTTATTCACGAGCGCTGTGTCTAGTCTAGTCCAAAAGAGTGCAAGACCGAAGGAGGTCGTAGTCAGGATCATCGGTGGTAGAGTCGTTGTGTGGCGTTTATGTCAAGAATAATTGAAAGGTGGGAAAGGATTGGATGGGCACACTTCAGGATGCACATACATGTAATATAGTCAGCCGGAAGCGATGGGGGGGCGTGAATTATGGATAGACGGAAAGACGGAAAATTGGGATCCATATTAACCGACTAATTAATCGTAATCTCCCATTTATTCCCATTAATTTCCCATTCTCCATATGTCAGGGAAATGGTCTTGATATGGGAGATGCATGATATAGTTTCATTGAATGCTGACCTTGAACATGATTTCAAATGTCTCCTTCTTCCGGTTTCGACATCTTCTAGCCGCCGTTCTGTTCTGCTGTCGTCTTCTCTCCTTCCTGGCGTTGAATTCACCGTCACTGACCTCTGATGACGCTTGCCACTCATCCTCTCCAACGCTCCTCTCCGTCTTTACGACCTGAAATTCATCAGTGAAGTCAACAAAATTACAATCATGAACACGTCTACCTATACCCGCCCTCCCTCTGTAACTATACGACATAAAGACTCTAATCGACTCTAATCGACTCTAATTGACTCTAATCGACTCTACACCGCCGCGTAGGGACCTTGAGCAAGTCCATTCACTCGCAATTGCTCGTACGCTTCGGCGTGAAACTCCGATGCAGCGTCCGCGCTGTAGTCGGGAGCGCCTCTGAGTAGTGAGCCTGAAGGAGCGCTATGCATGGCAAATACGAGAAATAAATAAATAACTAAATAAAAGAACTGCAAACGAGTAACACCGTCCGTCCATAATATCCCAGACAACTTTATAACTGTAGCACATATAAAATTATATAGAAATCTATGGGTCTAAGCTAGGATGATGATAACAGAACGGAGCAATAAGCATAAAACAATCTATTAGAAAAATGCACATATTATCAGTATATAGTGCATTTTGATTAGGAGATTACGAAAACAACTAAATAACAATGACAGATCGTAATAGATATAATAGGCTATAGCCTAGAGCCAATCATATAGGAAAACAAAAATGTTGCAACAAAAATCTAAGCCATATCACATCTAGAAATCTATAGACAACAAACTATAGTTTCAATTGAAACATTAGCTCTTTTCCTCATGCAGATATATTATGTTATGCCCTAACTCCCTACAGTTCAAGCATCTCTGCATGCCTACAGGTGTGTTCACGTCTGCAGTGTCTGGCTCACCTGGATTGGATTCATGGCAGCTGCACCGACTTCTTGGATTGGCACCAGATTGGTGATTGATGCAAGATTGGTCAGCGAAGAGAAGTCAAACTGCGAGCGCTGACTCGCAACAGACCCGCTGGGAGGCGAGACCAGAGTATTATCACTGTCTGAGATGACCACGTGGAGACCAGGGGATCCGTTTGTAGGGTATGACTGCAGGGTTGGTCCAGCCTCACCGCGCGACCTTCCTTCGAAAGCATGGAAGGAGGCGGTAGACAGCCAGTCGCCAGCGGCTCCCGTCTTCTCGACGGGATGGCAGAGGTCAAAGAGGTGGTCGAGATTCGTGCTGAAGACGTGGGAGTCGTTGAACTCCGACATGGTGCCGTGATCCTGGAAGAGCTGGAGGTCATGGTTGTCTTCCATTGAGATGAAGTCCTTCTGTACTAAGACATCGAAGAACAGACTCTGATCTTCGTGGATGAGCTGTAAGTCCGTCACACCGCTCGGAGTGTTCGATGCCACCGACGCAACACAGATTCCTCCACCTCCTGATTCTCTCGCTCCTTCATTCCCGCTCGATTCCTTCATGTTCTCCTCCAGGTCACTGAACTCGGACTCAGCGAGCATTTCTCCACTCGTCCCAAAGTAATGATGCAGGGTTTCGGAGAGCTCGGAACTGGACAACTGCTCCAAGATGCTGAGCACGTCTCCAGTCTCCATTAAGGACCGGAAATCCAGATCTGCGCTCATCTTTGCACTGCACTACACCGCCTTCAGAATCTCTTCTTTTTACGACAAGCCTTTAACTACTTCTGAAGAAGCGACTATTTTTCTTCTCAACTTCCTAAGGATTCCTAGATTTCAATTCAGCTTCGAAGCCAGCCTCGAACTGTATTGTTACAGCATGGGTGAACAATTGCCTACGAGTCAAAGGAGCATCCTTATACTCAGCTAACCAAGTGCCACAATGTATAAAACCACGCAGAAGCCTATACAACTGCAGGTCTATATATAGGCCTTTGCATGCGGAACCCATGGGTATACTGGTTATTAGAGCTAGCCTGTAAATTATAATTTGCCTTCATCTACAATTATAGGCTATCCAGAAACGACGAAGTTTCACGTTTTCAATTCCAACTGCATTGCGCAATGTCGAAATTTTATGGTTATTGAATGCGCATGAGTATAGGCCTATAGGTCTAGACCTACATGATATTGTCAGGCAGGCATGGCGTGTGGTTAACCATAATATAATGTGAGTGTGGTAACCGGTGTAGCCTATACGTGGGTATATAATTATATATATATATAATTATATTATATATAATTATATATATATATAATTATATATACATTATATATATATATATATATATATATATATATAATTATGTGAGACTGCATGTAGCCTATGGTTATGGAATTCACCGAGAAAACTGATGTCCTATACTGACCGCCACGTGCCAGAATCACGCCATCTGTAAGCTTACGCCAACAGCATGAATAGTAGCTAATAGGCCCCTAGGCCAGCCGTGCAGGCTTATAGGCCTCCTGGGCCTACAGAAAGCATAGATCATTATAATCTCGCACACACACATGCACACGTGCCTAGTTGATTGTATAGTAGGCTACGGTTGTGATCTACGTCGCATATCGAGACACTGGCGAACTGGGAGTGGCCAGAGAGAGAGAGAAACCACCAATTATGCGGATATTATAGTGTGTGGGTTTACATTGCATACACGCGCACAAACACACACACACACACACACACACACAAACACCCACATACACACACGCGCCAATCGATTTTAGTAGGTCGAAGTTTTGATTTTTACTGTTGTTTACTAATTTACTTGAAAAGGAAGTAGTTCTCTCGGTCTGTTCTAGAATATTAATTAGGCCATATTATATAATTGTTATCGATATCATGTCCACAATGAAAGCGTGACGGTCGTCACAGGATCTGCGTGCTCAGCAATTTGACTCGTAAATAAGTCGTTGCTGGTCATGACTCATAGGCCTAGAGCAGCTCTTTGAGGCGCTCGAGACATAATCATGCTCTCTTTCCCCATGTTCAAAGTTGCCAAAGCTTGTGGTCTGCACTCTCGACTTCCGTCCCCTGCAGACTCCCCACCCATCCAGGGAACTCATCGTGCTCCACATAGCTCTCTCTCTCTGTCTGTCTGTCTGTCTGCCTCTGTCTGTCTCTCTCTCTCTGTGTGTGTCACGATGCATATTCACAGCGCATGTGGGTCTACAATACTATGGATGCTACGATTTGCTACCGTATCGAATAAGAAATCTCTACGGAATAAAATCGCATATCTTTGGAACGAATGCTTGACTGAATTGCACTACAGATCAACTGTTGTACTCTAAATAGAACACAGCCTGCGATCTACGAAGGTTTTCACATATCGATAATCGATGATTCAATACACTTGATCTGTGACGATAACAAAGGCCTACGAACTACAATTCACTTTCGGTATTGTCACAGATCCTCTATGTATTATACAAAGGCTATTACAGTATACACTAATTGTTTATCAAGTCCTGGACATTCTGAAGGGTCAACTTAAGGATTTTGATTAGGCCCATATACTTCGCTGTGCGTGGGCATAGTAGGCCTGTTCAGGCACTTGTAGGGCCTATGCCCGAAGGAGGTCTTGGTTGACTAGCGAAACTAATACAACTTGTAAATTGTTGAAACTTTGGGCAGCCTATCAATAGGCCTAACCCAGTGTTCAATCGAGACGTCACTGGGGCGGGGTGGGGGTGGGGGTGGGGGAAAGTTCCCCCTCGGAATGAATCCTCTCAGGAAAAATCGCGAGTTATTGTAGCTACACATGTTCACCGTGGTTCAATAAAAAGTAAGCCAAACTGTTTTTCATATAGGCCTATGTCTAATGTCTGATGATTAGGCATTTAGGCTAATCATACCGAAATTTCCCAATATTTAGATAATTGAACCAACAACACGATTCCAACATATCATGTAATAACTTTCAACGGATAGAAAGATATGAATCTTTCAATTTCATCTGCCGAAATTTAAGTTTTCAGCAAGTCTGTTATGGTGTCCCTTGCGGTTTCGAACTAGTCTTTCGACGCTTGGTCGTTCCCATTTGGTCTTCAGTGATCCTGGAGTAAAACTTAGCGGTGTTTATTATCGCAACGTTCTGCTGTCACAACATCTTCTACTTGTTATCAGAAATCAATAGGCCCAGAAGGTTTTCTTTTTCAACAGAACAATGTTAGCTCACAGAGTCATGCAGGGAAACGATCGAAATGGTAACAAGAGAGACACCATACCGGTACTTCATTTCTCCCACATTATGGCCTCCGAACAGTCCAGCAAAGAAATAATATTTATAATTTTTTACTATGAAAGCGTTTTTAGCTGTATATATATATATATATATATATATATATATATATATTCAGTTAAAAACGCCGGTCAATATCATATATATATATATATATATATATATATATATATATATATAGCCCATATAAGCTTATATATTATATATAGTGCATAGGCTCAATTTTTCCGGGGTGAATTCTCATTCCTGGGGGCATAGCCTATACTTAAAAATGGCTATGGCGGCAGAGCTGGTAGAGACTTCCGCATTGCCAAAGTGTCCACCATATAGTCAATCCTTACATATATGATTATAGCCTAGGCAATGTTTGGTTTTGCAATTAGGTGATGTCATCGATTTTTTGGCAATCTGGACTTTACAGTTTACACTAGGCAATCCAGTTTCTATAAAAGGTCAAATAATCAAATTCAGGTGGCAAAATAACCTTCGAATATGTAGATGATATCACCTAATTACAAAACAAAACATTGCGTTGGTCACCCTTTTTAAAATCTAGCCTTCCTGCTTTTGGGGGTAGAGGGTATAGGGGAGGATCGGGGCTTCTGTGGCCATGGGGAGTTGGACCGTTTTGGACGAACGGCAACCGCTCAGCCAGACACAAATCGCAACTGACGACTCCATTTGACTGGAAAGTTTCTGACGACCTTTTTTCAGCCTTTCACAAAAAAATTTCCTCCCAGAAACATGTAACTTACTTCCCGAAAAAGCAGATGACCTGTTTTTAGTCTTTCCGTCCACATTTCCGAGAAAATGCTGTCGATTCTATACATTTTATGCTAATGACCTTTTTTACTACTTCAATGTTTCGCAGTCGAATTGATATATGTATACTGACAGGAAACTTCGCAAGTATAGACCAGGCGAATTTTTTTTGGGGGGGTCGTAGCTTATATACTTTTCTGGGAGCAATGCTACGTACATAACCTACATGGCTATGTAGCCAACACCTCTCAATTTTTCCGGGGTGAATTCTCATTCCTGGGGGCACTTCATCTCTATTACTCTATATAGTGTTTCATACACTTTCTGTCATCAGAATATAGCGAGTATTCGTCATGAGTTCTCTAGACAGGGCAAGGGTTAGGTTTCAGATATGCAAACTTTGGAGATCTGATAATTACTCTCGACGAGCAATTTAACCACAGTCGTAACTCATAAGAAGTCTGGATCGAAATAGGCTAAAGAGTTCGAAAGCATGAGTCATGCAATACTCTAGGCTACATATGGTTTCGAGGTCAGAAGGAGCTTTCGAGTGAAGTTCATACACAATCATGCACACCAATCCGAATTAGGATAGTTTTCAAGTTAGATCTATGCTCATATGATCCATACTAAACATGCTTATAACATAACATGATTTCAGTCACTAGGGCCTACTAACTCCTTACATTCCTCCTCGTTGCTTGCGTTCATTGGGTACAAGTCTTTTATCTGAACCTCGATGCAAAAACAGTTAGATTCTATGGGCTTGCGTGCATTCCATGCTTCTGCACACAGGGAATGGAATCGTCTCTCTTCGAAGCTCAATTTCACTTCCTTCCTTAAAACAGCGGCTACAAACTTACTATTTCTCTTTGGCTTTCAAGCACATGGATCTCTAACTGCATCTTCCTCTGGCGGCTGACTATCCGCGCCTCAGATTCACATTTCGGTGTGACCTTGCGCGCGTTACAAATTTATTTAATAATAATTTAATAATACTGACCAGTAGGTTTAAGAGGCAGTACTTAATCAATCTAGTCCCCCTGCTTGGGGAGAACGGGTTTCTGGTTGGTGGGGGGGGTGAGAAAAAGTCCGTTTTGGCCGGACATTTTTGGGCGGACGGCCGAGCCACCGACGTCACCCTCTCATCGGCAGTGCTTTTTGAGTTAACTAAAACTGAAACTGAATTTAAGTTAACTGAAAAATTCTATTTGAGTTTACTGATATACTAAAACTAAAACCGACAAGTTCTAAAAACTGAAATTAACACTAAAACTGAAAAATATAAAACTGAAGCAACACTAAACTGAAAAGTACAAAACTGAAACTAAAACTAAACTTCAAAGTTAAAAACTGAATTGATTTTTCGGTCCAGCGCACAATGCCACAATCTGAGTGGCGTTGCAATCTGCAACGGTGAGCAGCGCACGAACTGAAAGCGGCAACGTCTGAAAGCAATGTATTGGTCAAGGCTTCAAGCACACATCTGGTCTAATCCTTAGAGATTATCAGCTTTCTTTGTATCGTTAAAATGCAGTCAACTTGTCAAGCACAAGATCGGTTGTGGCTGGTGCAGATTTATTTCGATTACAATGTGGATAAGAACAAAAGGTGCTGCGCTTTTAAGAACGATGTCGGCGAGCTGAAGGAGGTCCACATATTAGCGAATCACGTAACTGAGCTTACTCGTGCACATAATTATAGCGAGGCAAGGAATCCGTAAGCGCTCTGCAGATTCTACGAATAAAAGTATAATTGACGATATCTTGGTCCGCTTGGGTGACTTAGTTGAAAGGGCATTAGACACAGTCTGTCATCTCTATTATGAAACGTTCAGTTCGGTGGGCAGTCAATTCATATGAAGCCATCAAATACTTATTACCAGGTACTGACAGATAATATTTTTTTAAATAATAGACGAAACGAATAACATTACCATTAGCTATAAATGTATATAGGCCTAATGATAACCCAAGGACTTTAGCCTACTATGATATTAATTTATTAATGTGTATTAAGGACTGGTGATGATTGAAAATCGTATACTATACTTCATTGTTTAAGTAGCCTATACCTGGTAATGGTTAATCTTGAATAAGCGTATGACTAATTTGAAGATTGGATTAAATAAATGATGCGATGATTACAAAACAGATTATATAATTTATTTAAGTTTCACGTTCAGTTTCATTTGTCAACAATACAGCAATTTCTAAGGGAAATTTCATGATAGAAGAGCATACGAAGTTGACCAATTAATGATTATGTTGAAATAAATAAATATGTTAGTAATAATAATAATAATAATAATAATTATTATTATTATTATTAGAGTTGGCTACTTATCGTTTCTCTTAGGTCAGATCTTAGTCAGTGCCTAAAGTGTGGAAAAGTAAGTGCCTGGACGCCCCTTACCTCTCCAAAGGAAGTGCCTGGACGCCCCTTACCTTTCCAGTCTGTGCTCGCCAATAAGTGTCTGGACGGCGTTCAGGTTTTAAAACAAGTGCATGGACGCCGTCCATGACCGTCCAGGCACACTTTAAGCCCTGATCTTAGTTCAACTTCATTGTTCCATTTTCCATCCTCGACCGATGTTTCTTGGTTCTGCCCTGCTTGACGCTTTCCGTCCTCTCCTTCGAAATGTCTTTTCCCGATGGGGGGAGGGGTGCAGGAATGAGACCCACCGAAAAAAATCGCCTGACTCTCACTTCTTCGGATTCCTAACTTAAATTCTTCTCTGGACTTCTATCAAGCCGCGGCCAGCGCCTGGTCAGACACCGCGGCTATCCGTTGACCCTTCCTCTTAAGTCTTAAACCTCTTTCTGCATTCCTTATTCTGTCTGCAACGGATTATCTGCAGTGCATGATCAGCTAGACTGCTTATGCTGCTTAGTAACTCTTGCCGCTGCTATTTTTAGCATAGGCTATATACCACTTTTAGTGCGGCTCAGGCTTAACGCTCATCTACTGTCTTTTACATCTAATTTGAGCGACGAGACATCGGTGAAATGTTTTGATGCCTTTTTTTAAGTCTTCCTCTCAAATTTTCATATTCTATATATACGAAATTGCTACACGTTTAATTTTTTTGGGTGGGGAATGGAGAAGGTACGGATTTACATGTAGGTCTATACAACAACTCGCGAATTTTTCTGGGTGAATCTCATTCCTGGGGGAACTTCTCCCCTCACTCCACCCCTAGACGTTTAGATTACACACTGCTCAGAGAGGTGGCCAGCTAATTTGGTCAAGATCGTGGTCATCAGTTGCATGTCTAGTAGGAGAGCCTAATTCAATGGATGATTATATCTAGGCCTACCAAATCACGAAGGTCCATGCCACTCACCGACCAGGTCCAGGTTAGTTGGTGCCTCAATGTCAGTGTGCTTGCTACCGTCGCATACATTGCAGCCATCAAACCGTCATCCAACCCTCTTACATTTCACATGGTCTTATACACAGGTCCTTTCGCACGTCGGCCTACTTAAATATTGCATCAGATTTAAAATCGCAAGTACCCTGTATGTATGACCTTAACCCATTTGCTGCTTAATACATTATGCAGGGGCTGATCCAGAGGGTCAATCCTACCATGCGTCCTCTACCCCACCCCATTCAATGATTTGCATAGGACATGCCCTCATCAGAGAAAAATAGTATATAGGCCTATGCCTAAAAAAGGTCACTAAATTTCAAATAACGGAGTTGCCACGGGTTTACGCATTTTTCTGGAAAAGACTTTTAAAAAGGTCATAAGATTTTTCGGCAAAAGTCTAACGAAAATTTCGGCCCAATTAAGGCCCTTCTCAAATTTCTTTATCCGCCCCTGGCTTAATATAATTATGCTATATTGGCCCCAAAAGCTGCATCGATTTCTCTAAAAAAGGAAAAGCTGACGCGAACGAGCAGAATATATGATGGCTGTAGCCTAGCAACAGTCCTTTGCAACGTTGCAACATTTCTAAGTTGACAGATTTGAAAGCGTCCGTCATTCTAGAATACTACGCAGGTCGAAGGCCCACGTTTAGGCCTAACGCGGATTGATGCAATAGGCCTAAACAATAACCACGCACACGACGGAAATTTCCGCTGTATGGAAAAACCGAAGTTATTCGGTCGAAGATGCTATTATAGGCCTACACATGTGAATATTCGGTTTTGGGTGCCAATAAAAGACCTTCATATATGGGCAGATATAGTGACCATCCATGGGTGTAATGCCAAATTAGGTGGTAATACGAATAGAAGGCGCATAATGCGAAAAGCAGGTGCATAACCTAGGCTATGTATGAGACCAGTAGGATATAGGACTTATAGGTGTAGGCTATAGTGCGAAAAGTAGGCCTAAGCGTATAGGTCCTAATGCAAACAGTAGCCTAAGCAGGGTGAGAATTGCCTGAGGTTTAGGGGGTTTCAACCCCCCAGTATTTCTTAGAGCCCCATAGTAAAGTCTGTTTTTCATACCCCACTTCCAAGTGGATAATGGTCCAACTCCCCCCAGTTATTTTTCCACAATACTCACACTGAGCCTACATGTAAGTGTAGCCTAAGTGTAGCCTATATTAATGCGGAAAGGCCTAAGTGTATGCAATGATGCTGTGGTTGATGGACCTAACTGCATTTCATTTATGGGTGATAATGAAACGGTTTAGTGAGGCAATGTTTAACGAACAGTTTATAATTATATATTAATTATATATATATATATATATATATTATATATATATATATATATATATATAATCCATTCTTTTAAACTTAGTCCATGAAACATTTCAGTACAAATGACAGGGATGGGCATTAGGATAAAAATAGTCAATAATGGGACATTAGGATAAAAATAGTCAATAATGGGCCTATGATCATCGCTTGTTTGTCATGAGTGGAACAGAAGGACCTGCAGAGTCTTATCTAGACCTTTGTTCTACATAATTATATTCGGCTCATTCACTTGTATTAATAGGCCTATGGTTGATAACTCAATCTAACTATGGTTGATGACTCGCCCTAACTATGGTCGATGATTCTATACCCTAACAATCTATAATTATATTGCCTGTGACACGAAACGGAGTATCCCCCCTGAAAGCTATCCGGGGGGATGAATTATTCTATCCCACCGGATGGAATTAACCGGTCTATACTATCCGGGGGGATAAACCATTCTATCCCCATTTTTGAAAAATGAGCACAATAAAAAAATTTATGATGTAATCAAAATTTAAAGTGACTCTAATTGTTTTAAGTGTCCTAAGCAATGCTCAGATAAAGGCAACTCGACTTTATTTAGTAACTCTGAGTGTTTTAAGGGTCGCAAAGGTTTGTCAGTCACTCATTCACGTGAGTAAAGCAGGGAGGAGACCTGACCGACGACTCCAATTGGAGCGTAGACTCGGAACCGACCTGGGCTGGCGAACCAAAGTCCACCGTGCCCACCTTCTCGTGGGGCGACCTGTTAGTAACCCCTCCGTATGGAGGGGTGAACGAACGGGCACGGACGGCAAACGGGGGGAAGGCAATGGCAAACCACCCCTTATCTTTGCCAAAAAAATTCATGATGTATCCAAGACTGGAGAGGATACATCAAGAATATCGCCAGAGCTCCAAGAGCTGACGGCACCAGGTGACCAGGTGAGGTGAGTGTTTTAAAGTGTTTTGAATGTTTTAAGTGCTCTAAAAACAGGGCAAAACAAATTATCTAGTAGGAATAAACCTACCTGTTAGTGTCATTATTCAAAACAAAGCAGATGAAAATTAATTTGCAAAAGAAAATACACGCGGAAGCGGTTTTTTCGACTTTTTTTAATTTGGGGGGATACAATTAATACGGGGGATACTCTATTTCGTGACACCTGCATGTATAGCCAATATTAAAAGACTTCGCAAGCAGGCCCAAATTAAGGGCCATTGAGCATCGTAATCGTAATCTCCTAATTTCAAAAGCGCTACTCGAAAGACAAGCGCGGGGCACCGGCTTATTCACGAGCGCTGCGTTGAGTCAAAAGGATTGTCCGTAAGAGTAGTCCATGGTGGTCCGGGTCGAGTTACCGTAGGATTAGAGGGGTGGAACAGCATGATTGAGGTCCCTATAGCATACGCACAAAAAGCGGCACAATGCAATAATATAATTACCAGGGCTTAAAGCGTGGCTGGACGGTCATGGACGGCGTCCATGCACTTATTTTAAAATCTGGACGCCGTCCTGCCACTTATTGGCCAGCACTGCCTGGAAATGTAAGGGGCGTCCAAGCACTTATTTTGGATAGGTAAGGGGTGTCAAGGCACTTATTTTTCCACACTTCAAGCACTGATAATTACCTTCCCTAAGCAAAGCGTTTCAACTAAACTTAGTAGGCCTACAAGTCGATTCTTTATTACTACACATGTGAACCTAAAAGTGGGTCTGGGTCGTATCAGTGGGCCTGCCGCCTACCCCGAGTTGTATGCTGACCACATCATATTTAGCCAACGTTATGTAAACGCAGCGACTAAATTCGAAGAAATGCGTCTAGTTCATTCGATAGATGGCGATCACGTTTATTTTCAATCCACTTTGCCATTCACTCTAGACAGAGAGTGACTCTCGACCTCATCTGTCTTTCGTTCAAACTTCAAAGCCCAAATCTTATCAAGGGCCGTCCATAAATGACGTCACGCAATCTTGAACGATTTTGACCCCCCACCAACCCTCTCGTCATGCGTCAACACAAGTCATATGATATCTAGTATTTGACCGTCACATATTATAGTCACAAATGTGTCACTATGTGAGACCCTCCCCTAGGTGCGTGACGCCATTTATGGACGATCCCCAACACCACAGATAAGAAAAATATCGATTTGAGATAAATCAAATTTTTGCAGACATTTCTAGAAATTCTGACCATACTGCACAGGAATCAGAAAATGGTCGTTGAATAATGAAACGGTTTATAGAGAGACAATGCTTTAATTGTGGACAGTTTTCGGATAGGCTTATAGGCCTACCGTTCATTCTTTTTTACTAAGTATATAAAACGTTTTCAGTAGAAGTGAAAGGAGTGACATTGTCACATTGATGGGTTTTAGGCTGAAGTAGTGATGGCTAAATAGAGCCGTGAAAATTTCTTTCACTGCATGGCTTTCTTTTTCTGAACACACCCCCCACCACATACAAACACACACACGTCTGTCAGTGGTTGTAAGAGCGAGCAAATGCATTTCCTGATTCCGAAACTGATCCAATCCAATCCGCGAGTAGGGTCTGGAACAACTCTCATATCACTTGAAGAGGCGCTATATAAATGTGGAATTACGTCGACAACCATTTGCGAATCCATGCAGCCTGATGCAGGCTTCGGTACATAACCAGCTCCACCAAAAAAACTACCCACAGCGAAATCAGGAAGGAACCCCACCCAGGGGGAACTTTCGATTCTAAGAAACCGAAAGATTGCTTTATTGTGAGAGCAGAGGAGGATGAAACATGCAGGTAAGATAAAATTGATTTATTAGACTCGATTGGTCGTTCGCAGCGAAGGTCAAAATCCTTCGAGACGCACACTCGTAGCATACATGTATATCTACCTTGTGAGCAGGAAGTAACTCAAGCACCATAAAATCTCGAAGACAACGCCTATCGTTACTTAGCAGCCACTGTTATGTTTGCATGCGGCAGATGCATGTGTTCATACAGTCATACACCCACAAAGGCATAGAGTATATGCATACATACAAATGCATATATACAATTATATATTATATATAATTATATATATATATATAATATATAGCCAATATATAATATATGCATATATAGGCTACACATCTGCACATTCATAGGTCTACTTAAATTCAAGAGGAGGCAACTCCTGGAGACATCCATGATCCTATATCGTGCCAGACTATTGAGAAAATTCCCTCAAATCCTGGTCATTGCTCAAGCATAAGAAAAACCACGAACCGCGGCGGATCGAGACTTTTTTCAACAGGGAGAGCATGGAGGGGCCGGGGAACCTTACGCTGGGCTGACTGGATGCCCGGTTTCGTAGGAACTGAAAGCATGCTGCGAGAGTTGTAGACCTACTGGAGGTGCTGATGCATAAATGTTGAATCTTTTACATCAACAACCTCAATTCAAGATACAATTAGAAGTAGTCACTTTATTGAAAAAGTCTATCAACTCGGACAATAGGCTACAAGCGCCTCTCATTACCGAAAGTGGAAGTTTTCTACTGTTCATACCTAGGCCTATTATATATATGGTCGACTTTGTCTGAAAAAGCTTATGCTTATAAACAAGGGCGGATGCAGAAATTTTGGAAAGGGGCCACAAATTTGTACCTCTAGTCGGGAAAAAATTCGTTGATCTTTGGCCGAAAAATCTGATGACATTTGTTGTCACCAGGTCAAAATGTCTTGAAAATATACCGAATTTCACTGCCGAAATAGCTGACGACCTTTTCTTCTTCTTTTTAGACATTTAATCGACGAAATCTTTTCAACCTCTTCAACATGTACCGGTACCATTTTCCCAAAGCCAATGCTAAATAATTAGTTTTAGTCGCATCCTACTTTTCCCGCTGCATTGATCGAAAACTTGTTGAAACCTGATGGGAGGGGGGGCTCGTCCTATGCACATTTCTGATGGGGCCATGGCCGGATTGGCACGCTGGACCCACGCTTATAAATGTTAATCGATTCTGCAAGAACCGATTCAAGTGACAGCTGAACTGCTCGAACGAATCTCCGAATAGTGATTCGCAAAATAATAGCCTATTCTATTAATTAAATTCATGGCAGTATAGGCTAAATTAACATCCGTTCAAAGGCTGCTGCTGAAGTTAGTTAGTGATGAAACAAACTGTTCAGCAATCTGCATAATAATTGTTTCATGACATGCAAATTTATCTTTGTTCCAGAAAACAAAACAGGTCTAACCACCGTTTTAGGCCTTGGCCTATATTGGTCGCAAGTAATTTGAACGTTGTAAGCAAAGCTTACCATACGCAGGGAGTTTCATGGCTTCTATACGTCTATTACTGCTAAATATAGGCCTAGGCCTACTGCAAATAGTGCAAAGGATGCCTAATAGTCATAGCCTACTAAAAGAAAGACTTTTGTTTTGGCATTAAAGATAGTACCGGCACACCGATCATAACACTACTGGAATGATCAGAAATTTATCTATTTAGCTCAGAAGTGATATCATGGATTTGCAGAAAAGTTGCCGAAATGTGGTCTGTGTATACTGTATCCATTTCAAAGCAATCTCCCACAATTTTATCATTTTTATGTGCAGCAGAGCCAGGAAAGCGATCGGATATTTTACCAATATACTGCTTGGGTATAGTAGACATGCACAGGTCGGTCAGGACAGACTGGTGGAGAGAGTCGGAGAAGAGAGCATGGGACACATACGGGCATTGATCCAGTTGTCCTTCATGCCTCTCTCCCATATTCCCTTCAATCAGATAAGGTGGTCCAGCTGCTTCAAGATGTTAATGGTATGGGGCATACCTGCTGACCGGACCTGTTGAAGCTGGGTAACATGACGCGAGACAGACTCAGACAGAGAGTGGCGTCGGACTCCTACGGGCACTGTGCCTAGGGATATTGATATTGATCTATAGTAGGCCAATAACTTAGTCCATATATAACTTAAGACACGCCCATCTAGTGTCACTGACTCACTGAGCCGCTAAGTTTGCAGGCTTGAAATTTAGAAGGCATTCCTTAATTTTTGTTGTGGGAAGATCTTAGGTTCATTAATTTAAAAAAGGTTCCATATGACTAATTATTAATCAATTGTTTCATCAATATATTTACAGAAAAATAAATAGAACCTTTAACCTCTTACATTATCTGATCCATAACTTTATCCTTTGTCTGCCAAGTGTTTGACCTACCAAGATTTCACTTTGGATGTCTTTGCTAGTGACACTATAGTGTAGGCCTGTCGACAATAGACTCTAGGCGCCGCCCATGCCCAGTAAACATTTCCCGAAAATTGCTCATCCTGCTGCAACTTGACCAGAAGTGCGAGAAACAATAATACGTCACACAAGTGGATATTTTATCAATTGCGGCTAAGTACGTCGTCTCTTTACAAAAAGAATCACCGAAAGTAATTTCTATTAAGCCAGTAAAATAATTAATACTCTAAGCAATTAAGTAGATCGTGTCTGTTGTATAGGATTAACATAAAATCGGATTTCTTCATGCATCACGTTTGAGCAAATAGGTAAGTCATATCTTTGAGAATATCCAAATTAATACTGGATTTAATTGCATATTGGACATGAAATAGGTGGGGCCACCGGGGGGTGGATGGGATATACTCAGTTGGGGGCACTAGCACACCCAGTGGCGTAGCCAGGAATTTTGGGGGTTTATGGCCTGACCGGATACCCTTCCTGACGCCAACCCAACAGTATTACAGTAAATAAAAATGGAATAAAGTAGCAAAGGGAATAAAGTAGCAAAAACAATTGTTACTACAAACAATTGTTTTTTCTTATTTAAGTGGATAAATAACCCTTTGAAAAACTGTTTCCTAAGCCAATTGGGGGTTTTAACCCCCCCCGAAACCCCCTTGTCTACGCCACGGGACACAGCTGGCCTCTCTTGCACACTCACTTAAATGCAGAGCCACCAGTGCCCACCACTGACCACGACCGACTTTAAACTTTACTCATTTGCGTTTAGCCTACATGTAGGCCTATATGCACAGCTTTTCCTTCCTTCAGAACCATGAATTTGGTCCATAAAAATTTTAAAGTAGGCATAGTATACAATGAATTGTGGCATAATGTGGTTACAAACTTCCAACGTATATTTAGGACTATATGTGAGTGTATATATATATATATATATATATATATATATATAGTGCGACCTGGTGGCAGACCGGTAACGCGTCCGCTTACGGAGCGGGAGGTTGCGGGTTCGACTCCGGGTAACGACCTTGGGCAAGTTGTTCACGCACACGTGCCTCTGTCACCAAGCAGTATAATTTGGTACCGGCGTAAGCTGGGAAGTAAACAGCAAGTCCTGCGATACACTGGCCTCGTGTCCAGGACCTTGGGATTCGTCCATTGCTGGCTCAGGGCCATGGAAAAGGAGATGAGCGCCTCCCTATGTTCCTCGTGGAACGGGATAGAACTTTTTACTTTATACATATATATATATATATATATATATATATATATATATATATATACAAAGTTACCCAAGCAGCTTATAAAATAATTATTGCGCATACTGCTTAGTCACGAAGAAGCGGCGAACGGAACATGAACATTTAATTAGACACTAAGGCGTCGTTCAGGATCCATTTAGAGGGAACAGAAGCTTCAATAATCATCCTGGCTAAAACCTCATTGAGGAGCGGTGGTTATTCAGCTTTTCAGGCTGTCCAATCGTAATTACAACCATGCAGGCCATAAAGTAGGGGCCAAAGTATAAGTCTATGAATGAGCGAGAAAATTCCGAAGACTGCTTTCGTATTCTCAAAAAATCTGAAAAACTTGGGACTGATAAAAAAAATAATGCTACTGATGCCATCAGTGTTAGGTTATTAATGTAACAAGGTTATACACCCGATCAGACTATGGATAATGGACTAAACCCCCCCCCCACTTACCATTCAAAATTCTGATGCAATGCAGCTGTGGGCAAGCTATAGCAATAATTATTGGAGCTCGCAGGTTTGAGGAGCCTGCAGGCTGCAGTTATAAATGTGCGCGTGGTGAACCGGTGAGTTGTCATTTTATGCATGATGTAGGTATGAGCACTACATGTATAATAGCGCCCATTCAAGATTACTACTCAGAGGCGCTCCCGACTATAGCGCGAACACTGAATCGGAGTTTCACGCCGAAGTGCATGAACAATTGCGAGTGAAGGACTTGCTCAAGGTCCATACGCGGCGGCTTGAAGAGGATTCGAACCCACAACCATGCGGCTCAAATTAGGCACCGAACATAGGCCTACCTCTGCACCATCACGCAGACATATAGGGCAGAGGGTAGCCTGGGTAGGCCTATACATACTCAGCGATTACATGTCGCACTAGCATTAATGCTACGCTAGCTGCCACAGCAGTGGGTCTTAAGTCCTGTCTACGTATTAAGTTCGAAAATAATCACGGGTCTCCACGCATGTTCAGATATATGCATACCTACTTATTTCTAGGTAACGAATCTATGGAGACGCAGGCGCATCATGAGCGTCAGGTCAGCGGGGTGTCCGAAGGTCAGTCAAAAAGGACATCAAAATCGTAATAAGCGCATCCTAATGTTAGGATAGCCTAACACGCTATTCTAACAGAACGAGCCACTTGAAAGCAAAGCGTAGGGCATCAGCTTATTCACCAGCGCTACGTCAATCCTGTCGGTTTTTCAATTTCAGACGAGTAGCCTGTATAGTGTCCGGATGCGGAAAAGAGAGTGAGAAAGGGACGATTATCCGGTAGAGCGGGCTGGTCAGATAGTGAATATTGTTGGCGAAGATATTATTTTGGGCTAGCTTGGAGCAGGCCTACAGAAGGAAGCTGTAGGTTGTGGCTTAAGGATAGGACTTTAAAGTGGATTAGCTCTAACATTTTAGCCAATAATTAAGTGATTTGACTCATTTGAGCATGGGAGTGATCTTTTGTGGGCGCTGATAAGTTCTCGAAGATTTACATTGCATCAAGGGCGGATACAGAAATTTTCGAAGGGGGGGCCAAAGTCCTATGGAACTACTTTTGGGGGGCCACGTCTACTTTCCGAGCAAAATAGCTGGTCAAAAAAAAGAAATTTTTGAAATGGGGGGGCCATGGCCGGATTGGCCCCCCCTGGATCCGCCCCTGCATTGCATTACATTATATCTGCTGATGTTTGTGCGTTCTGCTGTGTGTCACGTGGCAGCTCCGGCTAGGTCTAGTGAGTTTTTGATTGTTCCATTCCCGATGCAAGTAATCCATACAGAATAATGTTCAACGATGAATCTGTGAGGAGCTACTTGAGAATAATAATAGGCCCTATTTATCAAGCAGACCGAAAGCTAACATAGGCTGATTATGTCTTCAATTACTTCGGCGCACGCGTTGCATCTTCTCAACGATAAATATATCGGAGACTATATTCAAGAACAAGACCGACACTCACCTTGATACATTATATACGCAGAAACACGTGGGTGGAAGTTTCCACGGTGGTTGACAACAAGGAATTTCCCAGACTGCGCATCGAACACTCGACCTATTTTCGAAAACAAGGACTTCGTATCTCAAGAACCACCAGTGGACTAGCCTATAGATAACTTTCGCTAGGTGGCACGCTGCGTCAACTAGTTACAGCAAAGATATTAGAGACTCTTTAATATCCTTGGTAACAGGCCTACTACATAATAAATTAATTGTATATATATATATATATATGGCTATAATAAATTATTATGTTCCAGGACCATGGGCAGAGTTTATCAGGGGCTATAGGGGAGGACAAGCCCTACAGAAGGCCCAGATTCAGCTTTTTTACCGTGAAAATGATGTTTTTCCTGGGCTTATACAATCCCCCCCAGAAGGCCGAGACAGGAAATGAATGACTAACAAAGTCATCAACTTTTTGTTCGCGAAACATAGCGTTCATATTTTTCATGAGATTTTCAACCCAGTGACAAAAATTAAGGGTCATCAACTTTTTGGCCGAGAAAATATTGTCGGCGCCGCTCGTTCGATCTGGACCAATTAAGTCTCCGCCCCAACAAAACCCAAGTACTTTTTTGCCCCCCTCCCCAGAACGGAAGCCAAACTCCGCCTATGTCCAGATGTGTTCTTGCCCAACATGATGGCAACATCGAGGCTCGAGCGTTTGGTTGGTTTCTCCATTTGGATCCGAATCACCTTCCCCCGCACTACGGTAGGCCTACGTCTAAAGTCTAAACTATAATGATCTTTTCTCCTAATCATGCAGTCTCTCGTTCTTTAAAAGCATCACTTCCCTCGGAGTTTTTCGTGCTGATCGAGAGCGCCGCTGATTATGATTATTAGCCTATATCGGCCTATAGTGCAGCGGTTCTCAACCTGTACGTGGGTCGCGATCCCCGCGGGGGTCGCCTGACGATTTGCCAGGGGTCGCCTGGGACCTTCAGAAATGTGTAAAAGATGTTGGTCTAATATCAATTTCAACGCTATCCACTTCACCAAAAGAACTCAAAATAAAATTGTTACTTATACCTTTGCTATGGGTCAACTGTTAGATTGCAACAGCTATAGTTTAATTTTTGCCATTTTGTTATTAAAACGTAAGAGGCGCTCCTAGCCCACGCAGTCACACCTAAAAAAGTAGCCTAGGATGTTACCAACTTGTGATTTGTGATTCAAGCAACTAACTACCGTAGGCCTACCATTACAGTGTGCAAATAAAATTAAAGTAAACAACGAGGAAGGGAAATCATGAAAATTAACTTTGTTAAGATGACAGCTCAAAATGTCACAGTTTGGCCTATAGCGTGCAAATCCAAAAAACCGTAAACATTTCGAGGCAGCACTCTTAATTCTTAAAACAAGACTATCAGCATTGAAAAAATAGCAATTTTGCTAAGATGACAGCTTAAAATGCAGCCGTTAGGCCTACAGTGTGGATATTTAAAATAATTATATAATAATGAGGGGATATTTATTTAAGTCTGAAACCATGGCTTTCAGCACTGAAATTATGAGAAATTTTATTGAGATGTCAGCTTAAAAGCGACCATTGCAGTGTGGAAATAAAAAATTCAGCAACGGGAAGGGACAAATCGGAAGGGACATTTTTGAAGTCTTAAACCACCACTATGAGCACTGATATGATATGATATGATATAATTTAGGGCAATTTCGTCAAAATGTTAGCTTAAAATGCTACCAGTGTGGTGTGGGAAAAATTTGACAATGGGAGGGATACTTAAATGTAGGCCATAGGCCTATATCCATCGCCAAACTGCTACCTCTACTATCTCTACCTGCTGAAAAACTTAATTAGGAAGCTTAAACTTTAAAACTTCAACTACCAGGTAGCTCTCAGGATCGAAAGAACAGGGAAACCTCACACAACTGCCAAAAACAGTTTTCCAATTATGAAGCGAAAATGCATAACAATGGATAGGCCTAATGGTAACAAAATGTAGTGAACGGGCTAACGTGATCAATTTTGTTGCTGGGGGTCGTCACAACTTTCGAAATGTTACAAAGGGGTCGTCGCACTAAAAAGGTTGAGAACCGCTGGCCTAGGCCCTATAGTGCCTACTGGTAGTCATTCTGCAATAGGCACTGCAATATTAGGCGTATAGATAGCCTAATATAAATACAATAGGCCTACAATAATAGGCCTAATATATGTAAAAAAACTAAAAATCTGTAGTTTTCGAATACCGGGTAATTAAATTTGACAATTTTGTTATGAGATGTGTCCTCGTTTTTACTATTAGATTTAACATTAGGCCAATGAATAAAACACTACTATATAGCTATAGGCAATTGGCAATGTGCAGGGTTCCCTACACTGCGGACATCACATTGGCCTATGTGTTTGAATGCGCTGAACACAGTGGCGTAGCCAGGAATTTTTCATGGGGGGGTTTTATGGCCGGAAACCCTGCTTTTTGCTATTTTTTCTTACTTAAATGGAAAAATAACCTTAAAAAATCTTTTTTTCGGGGCCAATGGGGGGTTTTGACCCCCGAAACCCCCCTTGCCTACGCCACTGGCTGAACATAATTATGCCTGTCTGTGTGAGCAACTGCTAGGCCAAGGTGTTGTTTCTAATTCGATTCTCCATCGCGACCTGCCTTCGGCCTATTCTTCTCATATCATAGTAGGCTACAGGCCTAAATAACTGATAATTCAACCAAAGACAGCGTCGACTCAAAGTCCATGTAATATCTTTGAATTCAACTGTGAAGAACTCTAGTGAAAGTATAATGTTTCTATCGTTAGATGGCATGGCTGTTGCGTTCTCGTATGACGTCGGCTTATCTCCGAAACGAATACGCATTACGGGTTTTCCCCAAAAGAGGTGGTTTTGTATCGGCAGAAAGCTCAATTTCTTCTTTTAAAGTTTTTATTATGCTGATTTCGGATTTTGACAATTTTTTTATTGTTTGTGACAGTCACAATAATGTTTCGATGAGCTACCGGTAGATGGGTTTAATATAAGTGTGTGGTAGAAGAAGGTACGTGAACCGGCCTTAGGCTACTGAATGGTATCGGCGATGCGATAATACAACCTTCTTCGAAATTCGTGTGCAGTGAATTTAAAAATTGATAATTAATGTGCAATGTAAATTCTATTAGATTATAGTGAGTTATCGGATGTTACTGGTGGAAGAATCTACGATTCATACTTTTCGTCGATTTGGTATATAGACTTTAATCGATCTGTAGGGAGACATGTGGAACACAATTATATAAGCAGACAACTTTTGTGCTACCTCAAACGTCTTAAGAGCTGTTTTAAAGTGTATGCTTTTTGTGTGTTTAGATTTATTAGAGCAAATGCCATAGTGCAGTCGCTACTGAAGCACACTTCACATGATTATGCTGTGCTTGCAACATAACCAAGCTGCATTTTGAGAAAGTTGGACCAAAACCAGAATTAAAGTTGGCATCCATTTACCCAATATCAATCCCACATATATGTATGTGTGTACGTATGTATGTATGTAAGCATGTATGTATGTATGCTCATACGCACTGCATACGTATGCCCACTAGTTATAGCGTGTCTTTGAGATACATACTCAGAGGCACTCCCGACTACAACGCAGACACTGAATCCGAGTTTCACAACAAAGCGCTTGATCAATTGTGATTGAAGGACTTGTTCGGTCCATAGGCTGGGTCTTGAGGTGGATTCGAACCCGCAACCTTCCGGCTCCAGGGGCCCAGGGCTCCGAGCATACCACTACACAACCACTCCTCCACGATGCGAGATGTGAGGCAAAAGGTGTATTTGGCTGCTCAAGCAAATTTATGGACAATGCAACACATGAATTGAAGAGACAAAAAATAAATGAAAGAATTGACAGCGTCTCTCAAGCCTGCTGTGCAACCTTTTTGCAGTGCATGGTGTACAGCTGTAGTAGCTGTACGTGCCATGCCTGGAAGGAATGTGTAGCAAGAATGTGTTTATCTAGGATTGCAGACAAAGTGGAATTTAGCTTTCTGTGCTAGACACAACCACATGGAGAGGCAGGGATGTCAGCTGTTAGGATTAAAATGGTGAGCATTTCCTGATGGCAAGAACCAATGAGACAGTAGCTGGAAGGAGTTAATGGTGGAAGGTGACCTTTGGTAATGGGAGTACGATCAACCAAATGTGAATTGGAAGATGGTGATCAGATAAATGTGAAAATTGGAAAGAGATATTTTTAGAGGCAGGACAACTGTATCGTGTTAAAGGGGAAGGTCAGGTGTATATCCCATTCAATTGGTTTGGAAAAAGATGTGCTGCATGAAGATCACAGTTGTGGTGTATTTAGTTATGTAGACCTGTATTTTGTATATCTTCTTATTTGTACAAATAGTATAGAATGATAAAAATTACTAGGATCAAAGTAACGTGTGGCTCAATTATACGATTGAAATTGGTTGTTTTCGTTTCAGATTAGCATCTGGATTTTTCCAATCCCAGCGGCATCTGTGCTTATAGCCGCCTGAGACTGCACGTGAAGATGGCTTCGATGAATCCAAGCATAAACTCGGAGAGTTTGGAAATAACATCGAGTACACCGCTGCCGGAGTTTGTTAACTTTGATCAGAAGTTGACATGCGTTGTTTGTAAAAAACTGCTCTTATCGCCAATGCAGTTACACTGCGGCCACAGAATCTGTAAGGAATGCAAGGAGGAGCTTACGAGTTCAAAGAAATCGGTTTTACAATGTCCATCAGGAGAAGAAGAATGTCTCAAATTCGGCTCATTCGGCCCTGGTGATGTAATTATCCGAGTTCTATCAGAGTTCATATTCCTTAATGATGGTCACTTATTTGCATCTTTTTGGTGCTCAATATATTTCTTGCTAACTATTATAACTTGCCAGCAGTCATTGTCTTCAATTGTATTGTGCTAACAGTATATGTAAGTAAGTCAAACGGTATCTGTAGCTGTAGAATCATCTGGAGCTGTACCAGATTCTGTTGGTAATGCATGCATCTTCTGTAGCTGTGATATGAGCATCAGATGTTCTCTTGGTAGCATCTGGACTCAACTGACAGTGTGATGTGCTTCTTATCGCCAAAGATGTAAGATGGACACTCGTAATGTGATGTAGCTCAAATTCACTTCCTTCCTTCAAGGAGCGGCTCCATCCTCACTATTTCTTCTTGGCTTTCGAGCACTTGGATCTCTAACTGCATCTTCCTCTGGCGGCTGACTATCCACGCCTCATGTTCACACTTTGGTGTGACCTTGCACGCATTGCAAATTTATTTGACTATAATAATGACAGTTGTGACAAGTGAGGTCAGAATGTTCACTAAGTAGACTGCTTGATTTTCGTATTCCAGCAGACTGAGCAGGAACTTAAAACTGGTTTGCTTCAATGGTGCAACAGAGGCTGCTGCTTTTGGTACTTTAAGATGCTGAAAGAAGCTGGGAAAATAAAACATTTGCTTATATATTCAGTACAATCATGCAGAAATAATATTTGGTGTATGAGTATTAAAGAAACGAGAGACTTAAACCTCACCAATTTATTCAATTAATTTATTTGTTTTAAACTAAGATTATGTTAACTTAATTTGGCTGTATGTATGCTAAAAAATGCAAAACTTAGGATTTAGTTTTTAAAAATTTCCTGGCACTGGGTTGCTGAGCCTTTCCCAGATCCTATCACCAATTTGCTTAGTCTCCTTCTGACCCTGGCCTACCATTTCCTGAAAAACATTGACCCTGGCCCACCATTTAAAAAGGTTTGACTCCTATGGTGTACAACAACAATCACACTGGCTGTTCAGACACATCTACACCATACACTTATTAATATTGCAAATAATAAGAATATTATTGTTTTGTTGTTTTTACAACAATTGTAGCATATACAAACTCGCATAGAAATTTGAATCCAACAATGAGCTAGCCAAGGAAATTAGTTTTGTTTCTTAACGGGTCCTTTCTTAAACTGGTATTTATTTATTTTATTGATGCTTCTACAATTTGTTAAGGTTTTGATCTGTTTCTATTTCAGATTTACCCAGACTATTCTGCGTTGAGAGAGATTCGACAGTTGCCTGTTTTTTGTTCATTCAAAGACTATGGATGCATCGAAACGATGTCATGGTCTAAACTTAAAGTCAGTAGCAGAGATTCTTTTGAAAATCGGTCTGTAAATTAAAACTTTAAGTTAGATCTAATATTGCTATTATTACAAGATGCAGAAAGCAGATGGAAAGGCTTCGACGGTAAATACTGATTAGCTTGGGCATTGTCTGTTCGAAGAATATGGCTGTGTTTGTGGTTGCATTGCATGTTGCAAAGTTGTCAATGTGCTTG
The DNA here is from genome assembly GCA_949752735.1 of Lumbricus terrestris. Classification (NCBI taxonomy): domain Eukaryota; kingdom Metazoa; phylum Annelida; class Clitellata; order Crassiclitellata; family Lumbricidae; genus Lumbricus; species Lumbricus terrestris. The sequence continues at coordinate 37,227,313 of OX457044.1, read as the reverse complement.
TGGAGCATGGTGGTTCAGTGGCTAGTGGTGGGTTCGGTGCCTTGGAGCCAGAGATTTCCAAGTTCGAATTGACCTCAAGCTGCCGCGTAGGGACCTTGAGCAAGTCCTTCACTCGCAATTGCTCATGCGCTTCAGCATGAAACTTTGATGCAGTGTCCGACGTCCATGCTGTAGTCAGGAGCGCCTCTGTGCAGAGAGCTTGATGGGGCGCTATAGCAAATGCAAGAAATAATAATAAATCAACTGCATGCAACCATGAGCTGATGACTTGTCATGTTTGACTCCGTCCTTATGACTCCACATGAAGAGAACAAGTGATTAATAGAATTTTATCTTACCATAATTTGCTTTTCCCCAGATGATCTTGTAGTGCCGTGGGGGGGGTGCACGGTAGTCTAGTGATTAGCATGCTGGATTGACAAGCGAGAGGTCAGGGATTCAAATCCCGACAGGGCAGAAATTTGTGTCGAGATTTCTGCTGTGCCCCTAGCCAACTCAGCTATGATGAGTGCATCGACCGTACACTGTTGGTGGGAAGATTATACTGTGAGGGGGAGGACTGGTCATCTATCCTCATATGCTGAGGCTAAGAAAATGAAGTCGCTAGCACTTCATACCCATGCATTAATTTAGGGCTATATTATGGGACTACTCTTCTTCTCTAGTTCTTACCTTGATTGCCTTACCCTGCACTCTGCCTTTTATTACCTTGTGTTATCCAGTGCATTACCTTGTGTTATGTTAGAGTACATTATAGCATGTTACCTACATCTGGGGGATATTATATGGCCTTTTAAATTTAATCTCACCTGTTATTAACTAACATATAAGTGTTTAATTAGCTTAGACAGTAATACCAATGCTAGGTTATGGATAGTTAAAGGAAGGACTGTATTACATGTATGATGTGGCAGCATATGGTGTGACATAATGATCGTCGAGTGAGCTGTTTCAAGTTTCTATTGGTGGTTACTGTTTTTTTTATTGTTGCATTTACCTCTGTACTTAGCCTAGACTAGCATTGTTAAGTGAGCTCAAAGACCCTTTCAATTTTTGACAGTGCAATTTTTTCTGTTCAGTCCTGACTGCTTGGTTAATACGCATCATTTGATACTGACACATTTATACTAGCAAGAAATAAAATCAGTAAAATTGGAATCGATAATTATATCGAATAAGTAGCAGTATGTTTGCTGTAGAATTTTCAACCAGAGCTCAGTGCTTTGTTTCGTAGATTTTATGGATAGTAATAGATGCATTCTGGACAATTTACTTATACCTCTGAGCTGTTTGTGACTAATTAATGTACCTGGGCCGAATCTCCCATAATAACCATCGCAACCTGATGTTTATTGCTGGTCATACGAGAAAAATTTACGAGGAAATAACGACACTCACGTGATGAGGTCAAGTAGGCCGTTGTTTTTTTTATCTGCTAATTTATTTTGTTTTGCATATGCATATATGTGTGTGTGTTTTTTGCTTTCGTAGACTCATGCGGACCAGTGTAAATTTCGAAATAAGACGTGTAGTTACTGCAATAAAGAACTGCCAGTAGAATTATACCAGGTATGAGATCCTGCTGTGAGGATTCTGTGAAGAGTGAAGAATTTATGTTCAGTGCAGAAGTTGTCTGGATATAAATTAGACATGTACAGTTGTTGGTATTTTTGTTTTATGTGTTGCAAGACAATTTATATAACTTCTTTGAGCACGTCATGCAAATTGCTGCTACATCACAAAAACCCTGAGCACCTCACAATGCAATGTAGACCTATTGATCTGTTTCAGTACTGTCCAAGCCTTTATATGACATTTTAGACAGCTGTCTGTTTTGCTATATTTAACCATTTGACGACCAGTTGCATATGTTTTCAATGCATTTTAGTGCACGCTGGTCATTAAAGGGTTGATCGGAATTCTCTTTCTGGATACAACATGATTCAATTACCCCTCCCACTCATATCGCCGGTAGCCCTTCAAGATCAACTTTAGTACTCTGCAAGGGGTGCAGACATCCATTAAACGGATAAGGAGGGTAATGCCAAATGTGGACAAACACGAGAATAGGAAGGGGGCCAAAGTAGTAGGTTACTTTTGTATGGACGACCGTTTCCTCTATTTCATGACTAAAACCTTAGATTTAAAATCATGATCTTGTGCTTGCTTGGAATTTCCTGTGATGAGTCAGTTGAGCATTTACCTCTATGCTCAGCCTAGGTAGGGTAGCAGTGGCGGCGCCAGGATTTCAGTTTTGGGGGGGCTAAAGGGGGTAAATCGTCCAAATTGTTTATTTTTGCATGGGAAAATAAATGGATGGCCTTTTTTAGGGGGGGCTTAGCCCCCCTAGCGCCGCCACTGTAGGGTAGCATTATTAAGTGAGCTCGAAGGCCCTTTGAAATTTTTTACAATGCAGTTTTTGCTAACTAGAACTGACTAGTGGGAGTTAGAGTACTGTAATGTAATTTGCGCTTACAACATGGTGTAGTAAACACAACCTCTGTCTTGCAACTGAAAATAATCTCTTGCTAAAGTCCAGGCACAATTGCAGCGATGCTGCTCTTTCCATTTCCATAGGTCATAGATTGAGTATTCGTGACTTTTGGGTTTAATATTCGTAAATATTCGTGAATATTAAGATTTTTTAATATTCGTAAATATTCGTAAATATTCGTTAACAGATTAAAGTGAACCATCGAAACCGCAATGTTACCTGGTAAAGCAGTTTAAATTTCTGCATGTCTCCATGACATTCACTCGCATTCAGGGCAATGCTGAATTTAAATATGCGATGCGCTAAATATGCTGAGATCGGGATATTTTTTGCTTGTAATCCTGCACTATTATTTCCTGCGTTGGCATTTATATTTACTCATCCTGCTACATTGATGTAAAACTGCTTTATCAATTTTCAGTTACTATAATAGGCAGCTAAAGTTTATTTCTAATTTAGCCTACTATTGCTGCTACTTGCCAACTGCCATCGGTGACTCTGTCTCTTTTCAGGTTGGGGAGGATGGTCAGAAGTCAGACAAACTGACTAACATTAAGTATCGAATGTGATAGACCTATGAATGCTGTATGACCACATTGGCCAGACCCAGCAGAGACCTGGAAGTTTTTAACAATAAATCTATTAAAGTTATTGCAACTTACTGATATAGGGCCTATGCATAGGCTAACTCAATTTTGTACAATTCATTCAGTAAGAGTTAAACATTTTCATAAATAACAAAGTAAAAATTAAGAATAAAGAATTTCTTGAAAGAACATAATATTTTACGAATATAATATTCGTTGGCAGTTTTAATATTCGTTAATATTCGTGAATATTTGAAAATCTTAATATTCGTAATATGCGAATACTCAATCTATGCCATAGGTCTTATTGCTGTACATCAGTGCAGCTGAAATTTGTTAAATTGCAATGAAGAAAATTGATATTTTGTGGTATCATCTGTAACAAATCTACTTCTAGGATACTTCTTTACATGCACGCACGTATGTTCTCGCTGTCAAATGTGACTGACCGCGCATTTTAAACTTGTCTTAAATCAATTGTTTGTTTTTCAATGTCTAGTGCTTTGAAGGAGTCATAAAATGATACATTGGTATCGTTGCATGTCATTTCGGCTTTATGCAGTTAAGCTGATGATAATACAGGAACGTGCAAGAAAATTTGGATTTTTTTATTGCTGAGTATTTATATTGTAATTCATTTTAAAGTTTGCCTGACTGACATGTCATGATTGCTTATTTTGGCTGGGTTTAGTGAGTGCTGTAAATGTTTCACTTTCTGAGACATAAAATTTGGAGCATATCCGAATGTTCTAAGTTTTGACTTTTCTTGCCAAGTCAGTTTAAGAGTCTGAATTGTTTTGACCAGTAAATTGAATTGTTTTGTAGAATCATATCGATAATGAATGTGAGCAGATATTGCTTCGGTGCCCTTATAACTGTGGTGATGTTGGCGAACTAAAAAGATTTCAGGTATGTTTTTTTATTGCTTTCAAAAATTACTGCCTATAAGGAGTTACTCTTTTGAGACTTAGGTGTTTGCCTTTCTTTTCTTTGTTATTTTTAAGTGTTCTGTGTTTAGATTTGTGGTTGAGAAAGCCAACCTCATAACCATGCTGTATGAGGAGGTGTGGAATGTGGATCTACATAATAAATAGCTGATATCATGCATGCACCAAGATTTGGAAGTTGTTGTGGCAGTGAATGATTCTAATTCGGCGTATAATACGTATTGTATTGTAAGAGAAACACTATGTACTTAGTCACTGTAGTGCCATTATAAGAAAAACTGTTATAAAATACACAGCGAATTGTCCAGTCACAATTTCGAGTTCGTTGGCGAGACTAAAATTCGAAAATGAGATTTGCCTGTGTGCAAATGAAAAGTATTATAGTATTATTATCATTGTTATTGTTGTTATTATTATTATTATTATTATTATTACCCGAGATAGACATGATCCCCAGGTGATACAAAAATTGTGAGGAGACAGAAATTGCATCCAGAACAGCTACGTCTCCTCCAAGTTCGACATAGCGAGGGTACCATGGAGAGGTACCACGTTGAAGCATTGGATGATGATTGAGAGCCACTGAAACAGATGGATAGCTTTTCTTGTGTTATTATTGTTTTTCAAAACCTTTTCATGAGTATGGAGTCACACAGGATTGCCAAGCTAGGGTGTTGTAATGTGTAGAATCTGACATTTTGATAGAAATTTCGCTGCAATTGCTGCATGGCTTTGGTAACTGATGAGGCATCAGGGACGACAAACATTGGAGTAACTGTTTTTCACATCACACAGAAATGTCTGGCTGTAGTGTTATGGTCTTGTGACCATAACATCTGTGCTTTATTAGCTGAATACTGAATAGTTCTGATGCTGTGGTGGGCAAAATGATAAGAAAATGCTTTTCTGTATGTAGTGCGCATTTATATATTGCCTTTAATCATTCATTCTGAGAATTTATATGGCACCTTTTCAAGAAACCTACTCAGAGGTGCTCCCTGCGCTGGCCTCTTTGATGTTACATGGCGTAAGAACAAAAAATTGCCCAAGTTAGCAGACAATGCAGAGTAAGCTGGAAGAGTCAGGCTCACACACACACACACACACACAGGTGGAGCCAACCAACGGATTCTGTTGACAGGTGGTGTGGATGGATGTCTTTAAACTGTTTTATTGGGCTATGTACAAATGAATACTGTACCACTACCTCATGAAGTGCTTCTTGCTTTCATGAGATTCATAAAAGACACCATGGAAATGCCCGCATATAAGCATGCATAAATAATATATATACCTATATAATTATATATACACATGTACGTAATATGGAGCTTGAAGGGGTGCTATAGCAAATGCGGGAAATAAATAATATATATGTATGTGTGTATATACACCGTGGTTTAAAAAAAACTAAGCCAAATTGTTTTGCATATATCTCTAATACCTGATGACATATCACGCTAAAATTTTACAAATATTTAGAGAATTGGACCAAAAATATGACTCCAAAATTTCATGAGATAAAGTTGAACGGATAAAAAGATATGAATCTTTCAACTTCACATGCCGAAATTTCAGTTTACAAGCAATTTTCTGTTATATTCAGTGAAATGTAAGCCAAACTGTGTTTCTTACATCTCTAATGTTTGATGATTAATCATACTAAAATTTTCCCAATATTTAGATAATTGAACCAAGAATAGGGTTCCAAAATATCATGTCATAAATTTGAACGGATAGAAAGATATGGATATTTCAACTTCATCTCACGAAATATCAGTTTCCAGCAAGTCTGTTATGGTATTCGTTGCGGTTTCGGCGCTTGGTCGTTCCCATTAATTTTAGTCTTTATTGATCCCGGAGTAAACATTAATGGAACCTATTACCGCGACGTTCTGCTGTCACAACATCTTCTACCTGTAATCAGAAATCCAGTCCCAGACTGGCCCAACCCACAGAGCCAAGGAAGCCATTGAATGCTGACAAGAGAGACGCCAGACTTCATTTCTCCCACATTATGGCCTCTGAACAGCCCAAATTTGAATCCTGTCGACTATAAACTGCGGAGTGTGATGCAAGATCGAGTCTACCAGACAACAATCCATGATATAAACGATCTGAAGCAGCGCTTGTTTGAAGTGTGGGATCGCCTGGACCAGAGGATAATCGACGATGCTGTTGCGCAATGGCGCCAGCGCCTCCAGGCTTGTGTGCAAGCAGCAGAAGGAGGACATTTTGAGCATCTTATTTAATTCAATAATCAAACCATACTGTTGGAATAATACTGGTGGTTCAATTCTCTACATATCTGGAAAATCTTAGACTGATTAATCATCAGGCATTAGAGATATAAGAAAAACAGTTTGACTCACATTTCGTTGAATCTAACAGAAAATTGCTTGTAAACTGATATTTCCACATATGAAGTTGAAAGATACATATCTTTTTATCCGTTCAACTTTATCTCATGAAATTTTGGAGACATATTGGTTCAATTCTCTAAACATTTGTAAAATTTTAGCGTGTTATGTCATCAGGTATTAGAGATATATGCAAAACAATTTGGCTTAGTTTTTTTAACCGTGGTGTATATATATATATGTATATATATTATATTGTGTATAATGCCTATGAGTCCATGAATGGGCCAGTCCTTGATCAGAAGACTGTATAGGTTTGTTAAAAGACTCGATCAAAAAGTCAGATTACAACGACAAATGACTGTCATTGATGGCTGAAACGGTTTCATTCAATCTTACATCCTGTTTCGAGTCCAATCATATGGAGTTTCAGATGCCTTTCATTAGATGAACTCGATATATGTACGAGTTATTAGACGGAGTTGAACGTAATCTCTGTAATTGTTTCGTTCTGAGAAATGCTTCAACGAACGATCATCTGATTTCATTTTTCTCCAACTGATTCTGGATTTCTGTTTCTCTTCCTGAAATTTAATGGAAACCGGTTTCCATAGAACATTTATATATGGCTTAGTATATTATGATATAATAATAATATAAACCGGTTTCCATAGAACATTCATATGAAGCCATGACTACGGCTTAGTGATATGATATATAATAATATGAACCGGTTTCCATAGAACATTCATATGAAGCCATGACTAGTGACTACGGCTTTATAGTATATGAGCCATGGTGTTTGAGTCATGTTCCCCTTGAGTTTCTTCTCTACTCTGTCTTTTTGATGATGACTTGATGACCCTTTGAACTTCTTGAATTTCTTCTCCTTGTGAGTAGATCTATCTGCATCATCCTTTGATATTACATCATTCTCAAGCATACCTGACTTTGTCTGGTAGTGTTTGCTACTTCGCTTTTTATTACATGTAAGATACTTGAATCACACGCTGTGCATTGTCAATGTGTTCGCCATTGAATCTATTTAAATAAATTTGAATTAATTTGGTTGATTTGGGTACAAAATTTAAATCTTGAAAGTGTGTTGGGTTGTTCAAACGTGTCCAGCGTTGTTAAGTGTCAGATTTAATCTGGATTTGAATCCAAGTAGGTTCTGTGAAGCTGAGCATTGGCTATTGAGTCATGTTGTCTCTAAGATACGGTTGTCTGTTGGAGGAATGTCTTCACTTCATCCCAAAAATCCTCCGTAATCCGGCCTGACTGAATTAATCTGTCTCTTAATCAGATTGACTGATAGTCAGTCAGTCAACAAATCGGCCAATCAACTGCTTCAATCATTTAGCCAATCAGTCAATGATTGATTGAAATTAGGCAACCAATCAGCAATCAGCAAAAATCAATGAATGATTCAACTAGTCTAGCCGTTTCAGTTGCACATTTTTGAAGACATTTTTAAGAGCATTAGGACGCTTAGAACATGCCGTTGATTATTTCTTTGTAAGTAGCTGTGCAGTGATAAGTGGTTTCTAATCTGAGCTTTTTAAAGCAAGACTACTGGTGTTATTTTTTTTTACCTCGTCATGACATTCTCCAGTGGACTTTGGAACTGAAAAGAGCATTGGCTTCTGATGTTGCCAGGGAAGGCCAATAGCCCTATATGTTGACAATTTATAGGCTAAATTTACCCGTGAGTTTGTTAATTTGTTAATTATGGGGATATACTGGAGGGGTTTACGTCAATCGACTTCTTCACTTGGATGAACTTTCCCATCAAAACAGATGACTTCGGAGTTTTGATGTAGTCATTCACATCCCCAGCAATGCATGATCATCAAGAGTTATTCCTGGGTAAACTACAGGCACTGCCCAGAGGGTGTAGCTGTAGCTATTAGCTGGATGGGGAACTTGGTTTTTGAAGAGCTGCAGCTATCGAACCGACACTGTCATTACACTTGAATTCCCTATTCAGCAGCCAGTACAAAAATGCCATTCCCTTGTGTGTAACTAGAGTGACTCCATCCTACTTGACTTCCTTTTGCACATTGATCTCCTCTTCACCCACGAAGCCATTCTACCCGTGCCCCTATAGTCGTCCCCACTGTGATATATATGATATATATTACATATGGTATATTATATGGCATATATATCTTATATATATTTCAGTAAGTCTGTGTGTTTGTTTGATTGTTTGATTGTTTGATTGTGTGTTAGCTATGCACGGCCACAGTTTTGAAGCGATCGACCCCAATCCTTCGCAGGGGTTCGGGGTCGACCTGAAACAGGTTATTGGGGGGTCGGTGAATCTCTGCCACCATGGGGGCCAGGGTGGGTGGGGAAAAACCCCTCATTTTTCCTACTTTTTCAGCCGTTGCCATGCATAGTTTCACACTTATTCACCTGAAACGTTGCAACTGCACAGATTTTTACACGGACCACCTCACCTCCACCAAACGCACACCTAAGCCCGCAGGGCCGAGGTGTGTGCTTGGGGTGGAGGTGGGTGAGGGGGAATTGGGGAAGAAAGTTTTTTCCCGAAAACCAAAATTTCACGGGTGGCTTACCGGTGGAGGTCGTAGTGTGGTGGGTGTCGTGGGGCTGTGGTGGGGTGACGGCTGGGGTGGGGGTGGTTGGAGTGGGGGGTGGTTGGGGGAGATTTTTGTCCCCGAAAACCAAAATTTTCCGGGTAGCGTACCGGTGGAGGTTGGAGTGTGGTGGGTGTCGTGGGGGTGTGGTGTGGGTGGGGTGGGGGGCTGGGGTGGGAAGTGGATGGTGGTAAGGGTGGTAAAAATTTGGGGTGGGGCGGGGGCGGGAAAGAAAAGGCCAGCGCTTTTACCAGTCCGGATTTCACGGGTCGCGTACCGGTGAAGGTCGGAGTGTGGTTGGGTGTGGTGGAATGTTGTGGGGGAGGGTGGGGTGGTGAGGGGTGGAGGAGTGGGAGTGAGTGGGGTGAAATTTTTTCCAAAAAGCCAAAATTTCACAGGTGGCTTACCGGTGGAGGTCGGAGCGTGGTGGGTGTCGTGGGCTGTGGTGGTGTGGGGTGGGCTGTTGTGGGATGTGGAGGGTGGTAGGGGTTGGAGAAATTTGGAGGTGGGGGCGGGGGCGAGGAAAAAAAGGCCAGTGCTTTTGCCAGTCCGGATTTCACGGGTCGCGTACCGGTGGAGGTCGGAGTGTGGTTGGGTGTGGTGGAATGTTGTGGGGGAGGGTGGGGTGGTGAGGAGTGGGGATGAGTGGGAGGGGGAAAATTTTTCCCAAAGCCAAAATTTCACGGGTGGCTTACCGTTGGAGGTCGGAGCGCGGTGGGTGTTGTGGGCTGTGGCTGTGTGGAGTGGAAGCTGGGGGCTGGAGTGGGAAGTGGAGGGTGGTAGGGGTGGAAGAAATGTGGGGATGGGGGTGGGGGCGGGGAAGAAAAGGCCAGCGCTTTTGCCAGTCCGGATTTCACGTGTCGCGTACCGGTGGAGGTCGGAGTGTCCGAGTGTGGTTGGGTGTGGTGGAATGTTGTGGGGGAGGGGGAGGTGGTGAGGGGTGGGGGAGTGGGGGTGAGTGGGGTGAAATTTTTTCCCGAAAACCAAAATTTCACGGGTGGCGTACCGGTGGAGGTTGGAGTGTGGGGGTGAGGGTGTGGGGGTGAGGGTGTGGGGGTAGGGGTGAAGGTGTGGGAAGGGGGGAAGAAAATTTCACCGGTGGCGTACCGGTGGAGGTTGGAGTGTGGTGGGCGTCGTGGGGTGTCGTGTAGAGGGTGGGGGATGTGGGGGTAGGGGGTGGGGAAGAATATTTTTCCCGAAAATCTAAATTTCACGGGTGGCGTACCGGTGGAGGTCGGAGTGTGGTGGGGTGTCATGTGGTGGTCGGGGTGGAGCTGGGGGATTGGAGGGGGAAGAAAAAATTTGGGGTATGAGGAAGGGAGGGATTGGCCGGGAACGACCGAATCCCAAAATTCCCGGGCAACGCCGGGTACCCCAGCTAGTATACTATATATGTGGTGCATATGGTATGCACCGGTATATATATATATATATATATATATATATATATATATATATATATATATATATTACATATGGTATGCTTGGCTATAACTTGAATTCTGGTATAATGTGATTTGGACTTGAATTCCACAATCTATTCAATTCACTTTGAGAGAATGACCTCATTGCAGCAGGACCTTTTCATACTTAAGGCAATATTCATGATTATGGGTCCTGAAAGAGCATATTATTATAATGAGCATCTCATATAATTGCATATTAGCAGGGTATTGGAGTGTTTGTAGACCTATTGAACCCTCTTCATTCATTGATTGCAATGTCCGCTTGACGGTTGTAACTGAGCTCACATAGATATTTTTTATTTTCCATTGACTGCTTGCAACTCATTTGAATGGAAGGTAGAGGGGGAGTTAAAACCAAAACCACAGGCTGATTTTTTCATAAAGGCTGAGTTTGACTTATGGTGTTATATACCCATCATTCCCCCAGTGATTAATCAGACCCAACATTCACCTGTCATTCATCTCCAAACTAACAGTGTTGTACCCTCTCGGATCAATGACTACCTGACTTCAAATTCACTCCTTAACCCAAACCAGTCCGGTTTTTAACTAAAAAGCACTCAACCGAAACACTTCTCACTTCCCTCTACAATAAACTTGTCTCTGCCATCTCTCATCAACAAATCTCCTGCCTTTGCCTCCTTGATGTTTCTGCAGCCTTTGACACCATTGACCACAACATACTACTCCAAAGACTGTCTTCCTGGTTTGGCTTTACCGACACTGCTCTCCTTTGGATTCAGTCTTATCTCTCTTCACGCTCTTTCTCAGTCAAAGCACTTGAAACGTCATCTCAATCATGCCCTCTCACCTGTGGTGTTCCGCAAGGTTCTGTACTCGGGCCCCTCTTGTTCATCCTCTACACCACTCCACTCAGTTCACATAGAGTCTTAAAAGCATCCACAGTCGACCATCATCTATATGCTGACGACACCCAATTATTCATCTCTTTCTCTCCAAGCAGCTTCTCTGACTCCATAGATAATCTTCTCTGTGTGGTCGCCCAAATCACCTCCTGGATGACCTCAAATCTCCTGAAATTCGCAAACCACTCCATAGCCATTGCCGTTCCACCTCTTTGGAACAAGCTTCCGCCAGCACTAAGGCAAACTTCCGACCCATCATATGAACTCACCAAAACTCCACCTCTCGCTATCTCCCCACAGGTCTTTCACTCAAAACTGAAAACATTGCTCTTTCACAAATCCTATCCTGATTCTTCCTCTTCTCCCAACATCCCTCGTCCTTTCAACTCTAAACATCACCCACCTTATCCTTAGCCGTCCATCTGTCTGCCTGCTTGACCAGCTGCCTATCGATTTTGTTTTGATGAAGCGCCTGTGAATAAGCTGGCTTTTGTGGGTGCTGTAGAAGTCTCAAGATTACGATTACGATTTGCCAGTAAATCAAAACCTGTATACCAAGCACATATTGATCTAAATTAAGCTTCCACAGGGGTAGTTATGGCGCCATAGAAATTGTCGTCATTATTATTAATTTTTTTTGGCCCCGAGGTACTTATGATCCCTCAGGGACTTACACCCTAATTACTAAAATAAAAATATCTGGAACGGCACCTAGTCGTCGTTGAAATCCAGTGCAGGAAACGAGCCGCGGAATGCCACCGCATTAAATCGCTGGATAGTAAGAGAAAGACGTTGAAATGTTTATTATTATTGTTATTATTATTATTATTATTGTTATTAGTTAAATGGCAATGCCTTCTGAAGCTGTAAGCATTTACAAAGCTATGGAAGAGACATGTCTATCTTGTGTAGGCTTGGAAGGAAGAACAGGAGGAAGCTGTGGCTGGATTTGCATCTGGGTCCCTCCAGTGCCTCCACCCTTTGCATAAGTTATGGAAATGCCAACATAATTTCTTTAACCCTTCCCAGGGATGAGGGAACCATGTCTGTTGTAATTGACATTTGTCATCCTGTAACCATGCACTCTCACTACGTGGTTGTGTAATTTTGTTTTTGTGAACGAAACCACGGTGGTTATGTATACAGCCCGAAGGAAGCAACCGTTGCAACGGTTGCCCACTTATAATAACCACACAAACATCGTGTTCATTGCTGCACGACAACAGAACAGAGACGCATTTATATCTGTCCGCTGGTTGGGCTACTTCCTTGAGTGCGCCTAGTTCAGCAGTTAAAAGGGATTGATTCGGCGTATTCTGGCTCTGGTTATCAGTTGGGCCACGAGCAGAGGAGAAGAGAGAGTGTCCATTTTGGAAAATATGTGGGATCAAAGTAGAATGAAGGTGCGTAGGTAAATAGGATGAAGCTGTTGTTGTGAAAAATACAATGCCATAGCTGTGGGATATACGTGGTATGCTGGAAATTAGAAGATGGGATTGAAGTAGGATGGATGGAGATGTGGTGTAAGTAGAGGTATAGATGGTGGACATGATAGGATGGAGTTGGATAGAATTAATTGGCTTGAGTGGAAATGTTGCTGAAAGAAGTAGATATGGAGCAATGCAGATTGGTGGAAGGATGGTGCTTGATGATAGCTAGGGTGCTGGTAAGGTGTACTCCCGTTGCTATGGTAGTTTCTGTGCTTTAGCCAAAGGTTTCCTTAAAGATTAGCCTTCTCCAACCATGCTTCTGTGGAGTTTCTATGGTGACACGTCAGCAAACGCATTGTTTTTAAATACTTATCATGTACAGCCATGATGTTATTATTATGATAACTACACTAGGATGTTTATGTATGACTGTATGTATGTAAATGATGCAATACATACATATGTAATACATATATATATATATATATTATATGTATGCTGCGTATTTGTTTGCATATCTCGATGAATATGTTGCACATGTTCATTACCTGTTCAGCTAATCTTATTAATTAAGACCAATGCATCAAAATAAAGCAATGGTCACAACTAGAAAAGTGTACATAATCCCAGTTTTTCCAGGTGATTAGATAGGATAGAGTTAGGGTGGAATTAAGTTAATAAGATGGTATGGAAATTGGATGGAATGAGGAAAAGATGGAGCAACGAAGATATATGGTATTACGGTGTGCTTGATGTCTGTTTAAAAGTTTGCAATGATTGCTTAAATCTGATTTTTTTTTCTAGCTTGAAAGTCATAAACAAAACTGCAGGTTAAAACCAAAGGACTGTAAATACAAGAACATGGGTTGCAAATTTCAGGTAAGTTTTTCACAAAATGTTTATCAGACAAATTTATACTTGTCTATGCATTTTTCTTGAGCGTATGCTTTAATTTTTTCTCTTTTCTACTCTGCAGATGAATGTACGCTTGATGATTGTTAAGAATTTAGATTTCACAGTTTTTGCAAACTGTGAATAAAAAAAATGTGGTGCAAAAGAATAGGTACAGGTAGAAATTTAAAAAAGTATTGATATTTATTGGTCAGTTTGTAGGCATAAGAAAGTTCTGTTCTTGTAATTTGAATGCAGTCAAACAAGTGCATGAGTCTTAAAGTTTGTTAATTGTGTGTATAACCTGTCTAATAATGCAACTTGTGGTAGGGCGTTGACGGCTTAGTTGTCTCTTAGGTAATAATGTCTTTTGTGTGGGCTACATGCTGTGGAATTCATGTACACTTAAGTGGTTATATAACCAGAGGTGGCAAGCTGCGCATTTACTAGGAGCTGTTGAATCCTGTTGATGATTATGCAATTATTGTGATCACCAGGTATAAATCTACACTGTTCAATTACCGTAGGTTCTTTACACAATTATACAGCTATGTGGAATAAATATTATTAGATTGGACAAGTTGCTTGCAAGCTGCACAATCTGGCTTCAGTGAAGTGCCTGGTTATATATGTGGATGGTTGAAAGTGTAACTGTTTTGTGGTTATCTGTGTGCCTGTATGGCTCTGTTTGCTTGTCCTTGACCTTGTTTCTGTGTTTATCTGTGTGGTTTGTGGTGTCGGTTTGTCTGTATGTATGCCATTGTCTCTTTGTCTTTGTGTTCTTTATTGTCCGCTTGTGTGGTTGTTGATGATGGTAGGGGCCCATTTTGTTTTTTTAATGGTTAGACCTGAGGTTAGTTTTTGCGTGTGTGCTGGCATCACTGACGTCAGAGACTGTTATCATTTGAGCGCATTCAGTCATACGGAGTAGGCTAACTGGTCATGGTTATTCTTCAATGTATTGCTAAGCATAACCTTATCATCTGTGTTATCTGAGACCTTGTTTGCGTTATCACTTTGTGAGGTTTTTTAACGCTTAATGACTTGTCTACTCCAGCTGCTTTCTGTTCCGTGCGCCGGCAATTCTGCGTAAAATTGTAATGCTATGATTGCGTATCGTGTTGATTAAATTTGACCATGGTGATGGCTTGGTGAGATAAGTTTCGCTTTCGTTAGGATGGTTTTTCGGTTTTAGAGGACGCTCAGTTATCAAACTAAATGAATAAGCATCTCATTTATTTTTTGATAATAATTCAGTAGGATTTGCTCTGAATTAGGTTGTACTGCAAGAGGCTCTTTACAAATTCGTAATAAGTATATATTATATATAATATTATATATTATATGTGTATTATATATTATTATATATATAGCCATGTTTGTTCTCAGACAGTCTATGCATCTGAATAGAAATCTTGGAGGTGCTCTATAAGTTTTGATGATAAATATGTATGTATATTCATTCATTATATGCATTTATATTGTGCCCCTTCAAGGGGACTACTCAGAGGTGCTCGATGTACATATGTGTATATATATATATTCTTCTTTCCCTTCAGGCTTGGATTAATTCCTCTCTGGCGAGGAGTCGGCCACTCGGATCCTTCTCCTTCACTTGTCTCTGTTTCCAGTTTCTTCTTTCTTCAGTTTGACCAGCTTTTAATAGTTCATGTTGTATTCGTGTCCTCCCATCTCTTCCTCTGTCGTCCCTGACTGCGTTGCTCATTTACCTCCACTTGCATGATTCGTTTGACATGACTATCATCCCCTTTTCTCATTACATTTCTCATTATGTATTTATATATATGTTATATGTATTTAAATTTTAATCAAGATGATTGTATGTGTAGCAATTCACCATGAATAATTTGTCATTTGTCATTTTCTTTAGGGTACGGATGAAAGGATAGCGGAGCACGAAAACGATTACAAGCTTCACCTTGAGATGGCAATTAGTCATTCGCTGATCCTAAGTCAAGATATCAACAAACTTAAATCGTCGCTCGGCGTAAGTGTGGCTGTGAATACGGAAATAAATAAATAAATTATGCTGATGATTTCCCTGTTGGAGGGATGATTGTAGTGATGTTGATGATGCATGGAAATATAAAGATGAACGAATTGAGACAATACATGATGATGATGATGATGATGATGATGATGATGATGATGATGATGATGATGATGATGATGATGATGATGATGATGATGATGATGATGATGATGATGATGATGATGATGATGATGATGATGAATTTATGACTTATGATAACTATTAAATTCAATTGAGATGTTTATCAGAATTAGGCTTTTATCTAATGTGACTGTTGGTGGTGATGATGATGATGATGATGATGATGATGATGATGATGATGATGATGATGATGATGATGATGATGATGATGATGATGATGATGATGATGATGATGATGATGATGATGATGATGATGATGATGATGATGATGAATTTATGACTTATGATAACTATTAAATTCAATTGAGATGTTTATCAGAATTAGGCTTTTATCTAATGTGACTGTTGGTGAAGATCATAATGCAGATGACCAGTTCAATGATGGTTAAGGTTATGGTGGTGTTGGTGATGGTTATGGTGGTCACAATGCATATGTTGACAAATAAAACGATGATGATGTTGTGTCAGCTTCCAAGCAAGCAAATGTTGCACTAGTTTGTTTCGGTTTATCCATGTGGTGTAATAGAAAAGATCAATAGCGTCCCCCTCCTCCTTTATTATGTCTTGGGACTTGCACTGCCAAAGTTCAAGCAGTGGTGGAGTTGAATATAAATATATGGTTATTATTACCGTAACTAGTAAGCATGTCAGAACTTTCTATTTTCCTTCCATTTCCTGAATCATCATCAAGGTTATCTCGAACGACATGAAAGGTTTGGTAATATTTAGGGCTTATGAATATGATGCATGATGGTTTAGTTCTGTGCTATAGTCATGATTAGTGGTCTCTTAATTACACGTGTGTCAATGATTCCGTGCATGACATGTTTGTGATCAATGGTTATGTTTTTGCTAAACAGACTGCACATGCTGATGTCAGATCGTTACAAACAACCGTATCAACTCTGACTATAGAGAAAGACGACATTTTGGCAAAATTTCTTGTGCTTGAAAAAGAATTTCGGCAGACAAAGGTAAGAGAGAGGCCATGGCTCTTTCTTTACGGACGATTTTGAAACGTCAACATTTTTTGACGATGATGGTTGTTAAAGAGATCTGATTTGGTGGAATTATTATGTGTGTGCTAGATCATAACAGTCTTTCGGGGTGGGGTGGGGTAGAAGAAGAGGTCGAGTTTGAATGCTTCAATGTTATTCAAAATGATGCAATGAAATGAACATTGTTTGTTTGGGATTTGGGCTAATTCTGAGTTTGGTAAATTTATGTAGGACTTGGGTTGAGTGGAGTTCATTGTCTTTGAGGATTAATGCCAAGCTGTATGAAACAACGGCAAATAAATCAAGAGTGTGGTTGTATTTGTGAGTGTGGAATATTGGATCGGATTGAAAATGCATCTTGGAGGGATATGAACTGGGATGCAAGTGGATTAGGATAGAAGGGTTGTTAATGTGGATGAGGAATTACATGTGAGAGTAATATTATGTGGTGAATTGATGTCAATAAGCCAAAAGCAATTATGATCTAGACATGAAATCAAAATGTTGCGGCACTCTAACTGTGTAGGTAAAAAATATGGCGATGGATTGTATTCTAAGCTCTTGGATTTAACTTGCAAAGATGAAACATTGATTGTATATACTCAATTACTTTGTTGATTAACTGCTGCATTGATTAGGGTTTAGGGATGATTAGTTACTGTGTCGATTAATTACTACATTAATTTGAGATGATTAATTACAGTATTAAGTAATTACTATGTTGATTAGAGATGATTAATTAAATATTGATTAACTGCTACATTGATTAGAGATGATTAATTACCATATTGATTAATTACTACATTGATTAGAGATTATTAATTACAATATTGTGATTTGAGATGATTAATTACAGTATTGATTAATTACTACATTGATTTGAGATGATTAATTACAATATTGATTAACTGCTACATTGAATAGAGATGATTAATTACAATGACTCTGTGTCATTATAGGAGCATCATAAGGAACTCATAGCGCAGCAATCGTCACGCGTTGAATCCGCATCAAAAGGAGTCGATCGAATAACGCAGGATTTCCAGCTGATCCGGGTAAAGCAGAACCAGCAGGATACGAAGATGTCGGAACTGGAGAAACAGCGTCGGCCCAGTGTTTCGTTACCAGGTCTGGACACATCGCTTGTTTGATCCAGTTTCCAACTGGTACCTGTTTGGATGAAGGCAGACTTTGTGATTGCGGTGATGATTATGGAGTTGGTGGATTGGTGGTGACCTATCTTTCGGTTTATCTGGGGAATTTATAAAGCACCCCCTTCTAGGTAACTATTCTGGTCATGATCTTCTTGTACCACGATCTCGGACTGCCACAGCCCAACATCACGCCTTTGCCTCTGTCTGCCCCTTACTGTGGAATGGCGTTCCTAATATTATTCGTGATCAGATTTTATCTGGAGGCTTTACTTTTCTGCCCGTTGTCTTAAGACTTTTCCTTTTTCCAGGAGTTCTTCACACTGGGAGCACCTCTGATTAGATATATCTGTGAGAGGCGCTTTGTAAACCCAAAAATAGAATAGAATAAGTGATGTGTTGATGAGGTTGGTAAATGTTGGAGAATGTCTTTGTCGCCATTTAACTTTGCATTGTGTTGGCAAGGCTGGTCGTAGTGGTGATGGATTTGGTGGTTGATGCCGTTCTTTTTATGGGTGCTACATAATTGTTTTCTCACAATCGAATCGCGTTCTCGTTGTTTGCAGAGGAGATGCGACAGCAGTTCATCTCACACGACCGCACGATCGCCCTACACGACATGCGTCTGTCGGAGATCGACCTCCGCGTTCAGTGCCTTCAGACGGCCAACTACGACGGCGTTCTCATCTGGAAGATCGCTGATTACCACAAGCGCAAGCAAGAGGCAATCGACGGCAACATCATGTCGCTCTACAGCCAGCCGTTCTACACGAGCCGGTACGGCTACAAAATGTGCGGACGCGTATACCTTAACGGCGATGGAATCGGAAAAGGAACGCATCTCTCGTTGTTTTTCGTCGTCATGCAAGGGGATTACGACGACATAATTGCGTGGCCGTTCCGACAGAAAGTCACGCTGACGCTGCTCGACCAGAAGAACAACCGGCGACATCTGTCGGACACTTTTCGTCCCGATCCGAACAGCAACAGCTTTCAGAAGCCGCAGACGCCGATGAACGTTGCGTCCGGGTGTCCGCTCTTTGTTCCGCACTCCACGCTGGAGGATCGGGAAGAGATGTACCTTCGCAATAACACGATATACATTAAGGTTACCGTCGACACGAGTGACCTGCTGAACCCGTGAAATTTGTTCGGAGTTCGGATTTGCAATTATTTGACCCTGACCAGTTGTCCACCTGCTGACATGATCTCATTTATGTCGACCTAGTTCGCACGTTGCTCATTGGCCGTGACTGGGTCGTGTGACTGATAAATCGGGACAAGGTCGTCTGATGATGTCTGACCTGGAGTAGAATTGTCCAGCTGGCGGAACAGGAACTGGGTTTGATGGATGGAATGAGAAGCCGCGGAATATTCTCATTGTTCAGTTTAAAACGTCGTGTAAAGTAGGAAAATTAAAATTTGCAAACTTTTGTGATTGTCTGGTTTACTGTCAACGTAATTTTTCTGCTCAAATTTGTAGATATATTAGACTTGGCATAGTCGGAGTTTTAACACTTTTGCGATGAGCGTGCACTGAAAGTGAGCGGGAAACCAGTGCAGCTCGTTACTTAAGTGTTAAAGCAAGTGTTGTGTAGATAATGTCATTAAATTATATGTGTGGGACTGTGGGTCCCTGAGTCTTTGGTGTTAAGGGTGATTTGTTGATTCTCTACGTGAGGTAGACATATAATACCCGAGATCACAGCCCCTGAACTATAAAGCATTGGAGATATGAGATGATGCTGCTGGCTAAGTATTTATTACTGCTATTGCTATTTGTATGCTCATATGGGGCAGGGTATCTGATTGCTATAGTGTGTTCGGCATGTTATGGGGAGAGCTATGGTGTAGACCTCCCTTAGCGTGGTTGCTTTGTAAAGATGGTAAGCAAGTCCTTTAGGCCTACTTGCAATTAGTTTGTGCATCAGATTAAGATTTATCAACATTGCGTATGCTAAATGCAATAGACCAGAACTTATTCTATTTTTACTGCTAATGATCATAGTAATAAAATGCTACGACTGCTACTATTAAGTTGCCCTGTATTGCACTAAATATTATTCCATGTGCCAGAGATCACTTCAAAAGATGAGTTTTCATTTGCATATATGCTCAATGAGAAAACATTTTGTGTTTTCATTCTATTACCTTCAAACTTGGCTTTTAGAATTTGTAATCTGATATATATATATATATATTATATATATATATATATAATTATATATATATAATTATATATATACACACAGCGCCACTTAAATGCTATGATTGCTGCTATTAAGTAGACCTGTCCTGTTTGATAACCGTCCTGTTTGATAACCATCCTGTTAGATAACTTTCTTGTTTGATAACTGTCCTGTTGGATGACTGCCCTGTTTGACTGTTTGATTACCGTCCTGTTAGATAACAGTCCTGTTTGATAACCTTCCTGTTAGATAACTGTCCTGTTAGATAACAGTCCTGTTAGGTAGCAGTCCTGGTTGGTAACAGTCCTGTTAGATAATAGTCCTGTTAGATAACTGTCCTGTTGGATAACCATCCTGTTAGATAACTGTCCTGTTAGATACTTGTTGTTCATTCACCTTATTTCATGACAATCACAATTTGCTCTGCTTTATATTAATTTAATTCCTGGTCTATTCTTCTACTTTTGCCTAATTTGTGTTTCTTTGGCTCCGGTCAGAATTTATGACATTTCAAGTGAAAGCTGAGTTTTTTGTTGCATATTTTGGAGGATTCAGAATTGCAAGAAATTGTTTTCATTTGGTCTGAATTCATCCTGTTTTGATTTTGTTGTCTGATGTAATGTAACTTTCTACATGTAGTACTACTGTAGTAAGTCTACTTTCAGTTTCAGTTTAACCCCACTGTCTGATAACAAAGATCATTAGCGATGCCCTCCTCCTTTATCCAGGCTTAGGACTGGCACTGTCAGAGTGCAAATAGTGACGGAGTTATGTATCTTTCTGCAGTGTAACTTTATATATATATATATATATATATATATATATATATATATATATATATACTAGCCCGGTTGCCCGGTAACTTTAGGAATCGCCCAGCTCCCGGCAAATTCCTTACGCCCCCACCCTTACTGCTGCATCCCCAACCGCCCGCTCCCCACCCGACTCCACCCCACCCAACCCCCAAAGGATTTTCGCCCCCCCCAAACTGTGGAAGCGCATCCCGGTCAAACATGCCCCCATATAGTGGTATACAGATTCGCCAACCCCTCCACCGTGTGTCCCATGCCGAAACGGACACAGTAGTGAAGGTTTGGAGTGAAAGCTCAAAAACTGTGGAAATGCATCCTGGTCAAATAGACACACACACAGACAGAAGCTTCTAATTTGTTTATATAAATATTCAAATTTTTTTTCAATATACAATTCATTTATTGAACCCGAGATATATACATTTTTACAGTTAAAACAGTGCATCAATAAAACAAAGTAACAATGAAGCAATTAAAATAGCAGATTTAAGTACGTTTAAATGGGAACAAATGGCACACCTGAAGGGACAGGTCCCGCTGGTAGGAGCCCATATACTGTAATGCAACGGACTGTAGTGTAACTAAGTGATATAACTTTCTGTAAGGTAACGTTCTGTAATTTCCCAAGCGATGCAGGGAAGCTTCAGCACAACCAGTGAATGTGAGTTTCTGAATACGTTTTATGCCACACTCCTTGTAATTCATTCAGGAATTTATATAGCGCCCCTTCAAGGAAAATACTCATAGTTGCTCCCAACTACAGCATGCTCAAACAAACAGTTTTAAGTTTAGTAAGGAAGGTTTCTGGTTGGGTCCTAAGATGCGGACGTAACTCTGAAGGAAGATCATTCCAGACCACCAATCGCTTGTCACCTGATCTCAAAAACCCTTTAACTCTCATGCACTGCAGTTTGGACTTCTCGCCGTATATACCCCCATGTTAGACCCCCTCCCCGTTCCCTTTTTGGACGTCCGCACTGCAACAGAGTCCTAAGACCAAACTTAATTGGCGGCACACACTGTATTCTTCGTGTCGGTCTAACGTTAGCCTACTAATTGACTCTGCCACGTCCCTCTTCAAGGTCTTCTCCAGTGACTTGTAGATCCAACGCGGTTCAAACCGCCTGGCTGAAATAAATGCGCACAGTTGTTGCATATCGATCGTGTGTATGACCACGACCCCCCGCAAGTCCTCGCCCTTAGCTTGATAGTAACTGTTGTTACATGTTTTAACGACACTGCCACATCAGAAATGATTAGTGTCGCCACGCCATTTAGGTCCCCGTGGACGGACCGTGCTAGCCCGAGATTTTGAATCTCTGAAATGGCCACCTTCGGGAATCGAACCGCGGCCCGCACGCTCTCTTCCACAGACTAGCGTACAGACGCGCGGCCATCGACCTTACCGGTGTAGCCAAGCGAGCCAGTTAGCTCGAGATCCCCTCTCGTCCTTTGTATTTCCAAATAAATCGTCGGTGAGAGATGGCCATCAACGGCTCACAGTCGCTGCTCGTTTGAAGGCACATATGCCACTTCTTCATTATGTAAGGACTGTCGTACTAGAGCGATCCTATATGCCCACCCTCCCCCAACTCTTCTTCTTCAATGAGTTGTCGAGGGAGTTCTTTGCCATCTTTCCCTATCACCAGTGTATATATATATATATACAGTCGTATACCCAACCGGGAAGTAGCCTACATGAGCGTCGGTTTTTCAATCGTAGTCTATAGGCTGTACAGAAAATAACTATAAGCTCCAAATTTAGATGCGGACGTCCGTATTGGTTATGGCCCACTACTTCTTGTCCGCATCTAAATAGTCCTCGAGATCCCTTCCTCTCATTGAGGACGTCGTTTATTTGTTCTCGCATGCTTGAAACCAACTAATAGCAGCTAAGTTCTTGTTTGTATATACTTGGGTCTATACATGATTTATCTTGTACTAATCCTGCTTCTGAAAAGGTGACGAGATAAGAATTATTCGTGGTTAACAAATCTATGACAACGGGTCTTTCGATGCTTCATCATACATAATTATTATAGGCCTGCTATGCAATAAGTTCGACCAAAGTCCAGGGCTTAAAGTGTGCCTGGACGGTCATAGACGGCGTCCAGGCACCTATTTTAAAATCTGTGGGCCTACAACGTTCTGCCACTTATTTGGCCTCGCACAGTAGGGAAAGGTGAGAAGCGTCCAGGACCCTTTTTCGACGCTTTAAGCACTGCCAAAGTTGTAAAAACTGCTGCAGTATGCTACTAAGCTATACAGATCTCGTGTAGGCCTAGGGCCTAAGTGTCGTGACAATGACATAGCCTACATTAAAGTTCCGAAAAACTCGATAGGCTATACTAAGCTAAGCAGATCTAGTGTAGGCTCCCACGGACCCCGCGCTTGGCTTTCGAGTAGCGCTTTAGAACACCTAGACATCATCACATCACCCCCCCCATCCTCAAGTCACTTCACTGGTTGAAAATCCCAGAGTGAATCCACTTCAAAGTTATCTCCTTAGCTTACAACTCTTTACAATGCCCCCAGCCCAGATAGCCTATCTTCGCGAACTGTTCACCATGCATCCAGCCTACCCGTTCTACCCGATCATCCGCCTGCCTTACACTCTTTCGACCGCCGGTCACAAGTCATCTCAAGTTCTCCAACCGAGCCATATCCAACTCAACACCACGCCTTTGGAATGATCTGCCTCCTGAATTCCGATCCTTTTCAGTCCGTACATCATCACTACTAATCACACACTACCACCTTCCTCAGGCTCCTCTATCCATCACACCTCGGGCTTTTCACTAGAAACTTAAGATACTCCTTTTCACGAACTCTTACCCTGTCTCATCTGATCCTCCACTCTCCAATTCCAGCCCAGACTTCACCCGCCTTAGTAGCTGTTCCGCCCCTCTGATCTTATGGTAACTCGACCCGGACCACCACGGACTAGGCCTACTCTCACGGACAACCCTTTTGACTTAACGCAGCGCTCGTGAATAAGCTGGTGCCCTGCGCTTGGCTTTCGAGTGGCGCTTTAGAAATTTCGAGTTTACAATTACGATTACGATTAGAAATTTCGAGATTACGATTACGATTAGGCTACAATTATAAATTTCGAGATTACGATTAGGCCTACAATATGAATCGTTTGATTAAAGTATGAAAATCTACCCTGGTATGAAATCCTTAGTTTAATATTTTGCTTAGGCTACCTGTAACCGCTTAACGTTTGAAGTTTAGGCTATAACGCCAGAGAAATTTATTATACTATTTTACCGACAATAATAAATTATTAGCCCACAGGTTTCAAAGGTTCGCAATCGCAAAAGCAGTAATTATTTGACCATATTTATTCGCTAGGTGGTGTCAACGAACTTCACTTGGTAAGAAATATTCACTAGAGGTCGTTGATGGTCAAACACACTCCATTCTGTCTTGCCCTTCCGTGTGGATAAAATTATGATCTACAATTCTACATCATGCGATGTAGTAATGTAGCGTAATAATTATAATAGGAAGAGATTTTTTCTTCTAAAATCACGTTTTCAGTGATGGGGAAAAGGCAGCGTTTAATCTAGGCGTCTCTGGGGGTGGGAGAAAGTTCTCCCTGGAACGACATTCCTTGCCCAGAAAAATTGAGCAGCTGCATGCGAAGTAGGCCTAAAGAGTTATCCATTGGTAGAATTTACTAAGCCCAATTACATGATATACTAAAAAAAGGTAGTCACCAGTGGTTCCCAACCCAAGAGTGACCCGCCAGGCCGAAAAAATGGCCCTCGTCTCTCAAAGAATTAACAAAAATATATGAAAAATTGACAATTTGGACAGGATAGAGCCAATAATTATTTTCTAAAGCAAATTATTTTATTTTGACGACTATTAATAACATCAAACTTTCAAATTTTGATTCAATTATAACAATTTTAAATGCTTTTAGTTAATTAAATTTTAGCCTTGTGGCCCACTGATGTCCTTTAACTAAGAAAAAGTGTCCCTTGTGCCTTCCAACTTAGAAAAGTGGCCCTAAAGTCAAGAAAGATTGAGAACCACTGGCCTAATCAGGTGATCACAAACCTTAAATTGCGGGTTTGCCACGGTGCCACCCCGATTTGTACAACAGGACTTTTTAAAAGGTTATGAGAAAATAGAAAGATGACAAATAAGAAATCTTCCACAGGTCAGCGCCACGCGCTTTAGCAGTTGACCGTTCGCCAAGCGATGTTTTTTCTTGCTCTCTCCCAGAAACCTGGATTTCTCTTCCCCACTCCCCCCCCAGCAGGGGACTACATTAAACACTGGACAAAAGTTAATAACAAACTAGTTTAGGCCAAACTAGTAGTTTTAGTTGTTAGCTAAGTAGGCTAAGTGAAGTAACAGTTCAGTACCAACATACATAGAGGTCTACGCACCCATCTTCCGTAACGAACAGAGAACATCCTGGTAAATACACGGTGGCCCAAAAAATGATAACATCTCGTATAATGTAATATAATTAGTTCAAATTTGTTTAGACTATATCCGTAATAGCTTAAATAAATTCAATCTGCGCCCTAGGCCTCGTCCATTTGAACTAACCAATAAAAAACAATAAAACTTCATAACACGGATGCTGTATAAAAACGTTTAGTAGGCTTTGTTCGCTGCTCTCTTTGTGCTTGTCGCGTTATGTCGACCGGTTACTCTGTCAACAAAACGAATATATATACATATATATATGTATATATATAAATATATATAAAAACTGAGCAACTCAACGTTACGTTTACTTACTTTCTAACTGGTTGCCTCGTTATAGAATATGCATTAAGGAGCGGTGATTGTAACAAATTTGCTCTTTATAGTTAAATTGAATCATTTATTAAGTGCCCCCTGCCTTATGTGCGGGCGCATTTTCTCCGTATTTTCTAACGTGTAGGCCTAAATGTGCACCATTTTTATATTTTACTAGCTGCACCCGGCCACGCGTTGCTGTGGCTGAAAAGACCGTCCAACCCTCCCTACTTACCTCCCTTCACCTGCCTCCCTCCCTCCGTTCCTCCCTCCATTCCCCTCCCTCCCCTCCCCTATCCTCTCCTTCCCCTCCCCTCCCCTCCTCTTCCCTCCTCCTACCCCTCCCCTCCTCCTCCGCTCCTCCTCCCCTTCCCATCCCCTTACCTTCCCCCTCTTCCCCTACCCTTCCCCTTTCCAAAAAAGCATATAAAAACCCGGGCGCTCGAATTCGAATGGAACGTTGTGTGAAAATTTGAAAGTAATCGGTGAAGAACTTACCGAGTTTCTTGATTTTGTGCAAACCAGCAACTAGTTGGATATATGCGCTACAAAAGGACGCGCGGATAACACGGCCGCATTGGCATTCGAAAGCAACGACGTGTGAAAATTCAAATCGATAAGCTTATCGCTCAAAACGAATGGAAAGTTGTGGTAAAAAAGATTGCGCTTTTTCCAAAAAAGCATATAAAAATCCCGGGCGCTCGAATTCGAATGGAACGTTGTGTGAAAATTTGAAAGCAATCGCTGAAGAACTTACCGAGATCCTTGATTTTGTGCAAACCAACAGCTAGTTATATATATGCGCTACAAAAGGACGCACGGATAACACGGCCGTAATTCGAAAGCAACGTCGGGTGAGAATTGACGACTCGAATGCAAAGTTGTTGTTTTTTTGGTCGAAAAGATTGCGCTTTTTCATAGTAAGCATTATACAAACCCGCTCGTATTCGAATGGAACGTTTTGATAAAATTTTCAAAACAATCGGTGCAGAACTTTCCGAGATCTTCGATTAGGAACAAACTTTTTACATTTTTATTTATATAGATTGCTTATAAACAGTCTCTTAACCGCTTTCAGTGTATTGAAATACTACTTTTGTTTGATGTTTTCATTGGTTTACAGGTTTACTGTTAATAAACTGTCTTTCCAACATTTAATCGCTTCCTTGATTCAGTGTTGTTTATCTGCGCGTATTTTAGGATGTATTGATTGGTTGCATAGGCCTACCATATTGCTTTTGCTAGCCTATATACTGCACGCATTCTGTATTTATTCTTATAAATCTACAAATACAATAAAAACAGATGTTGATTAATTAATCTTCGGGTACTTCATTGTTGCTTACAAATTTCCATATGCATGCATGGTCGGCCGCTAAGTAATCAACTACAGGTTTCTGGTGATAAATTGATCTTTTGTGGCCCGCGTCTGCACGCATTCCTCATGCCATTCTATTATTCAATTGATGGAGTCGACGGGGATTAGCTTTGATCCGCCCTCGGATCAGACGACGAAGAAGTCGACATTTTATAAATCTTAATTTCATATTGTTGCGCCAAGTCATTCGTCAACTTTTGTCCTTCGAAGTCCGTCCGTCCGTCGGTCCGTCGGCTTTTAACTAATCGTGTGGCTCGGCTCCTCGTCGTCGCCGTCGTCTTCGTGAGTTGAGATGCCAACACGGGTCGTAATAGCAAGGCTCCTCCGACGACGGGCTTTCATCCCGGCTGATCGACGTCGTGGCATGCACACACATGCGTGGACGCCACCGCCGACGCCGCAGTCGTCGCGCACATGGTCCTCGCCGTGCCGTGGCGCGTTGATTAAATACCGCTTGGTCGGAACACCGTCAAAACTATTTCAGCGGACAATTGCGGTCTCCGGACGGCCATTTATATCGGCGCTGACAGCCGGGGCAGTCGGCTTTGACGCTGGTGGGACGCCGAAGAAAAATGACCCAGCGCACCCCAGTCTGCTTCTGACGGCCGGGGGATAAATGGAGAGATTGGATTCGGGATTGAAGAGCTCGATACATCCGCCGAGTATCTATGGGGATGTTATGAATGCGTCAATGGTCCATCGCGACCGAAGACCCCGCCGCCGTCGCCGCCGTCGCCGCCGCCGTCGCGTCGTCTCAGCTGCGTCTCGATTTATTGCAATACGCCAACCGCCGGAGAATGGCGTCGGTGCCGCCATCGCAGGCATCAGCATCAGCAGCAGCAGCAGCAGCAGCAGCAGCAGCAGCAGCAGCAGAAGCAGCATCACGGCGATATTTGCTTCCTTCGTCTTTCCTGTCTTCCCTTCCTCCTCCTTCTCCCTTCCGTCGACTGTATTCCAGGAGAGCAGGAGGAGGAGGAGGAGAAAGAGGAGGAAGAGGAGGAGGGAAGAAGCAGGGATATTCAGATATTCTGTTGGATGGGGCGTGGAGATGTGTGTGTGTGTGTGTGTGTGCGCGTGTGCGTGTGCGTGTGTGTATGTGTGTGTGTGTGTGTGTGTGTGTGTGTGTGTGTGTGTGTGTGTGTGTGTGTGTGTGTGTGTGTGTGTGTGTGTGTGTGTGTGTGTGTGTGTGTGTGTGTGTGTGTGTGTGTGACGTCGTCGTCGCCGTTTCTCATCGGACGTCAACGGTCGAGAGATGCGATTGCTTTGTCCAGAATTATCGGATTCTGTTGCGTCAATGGCTCTTCCTCCTCCTCCCTCCTTCCTTCCTTCCATCCTTCCTTCTGTCGCTCCCTTCTTCCTTATACTCTGCTGCACGCACTGCTTCGCAAGAGCATCTCCACCTGATCATGTCCTCCTGCTGCTCCTGCTGCTGCTGCTGCTGCTGCTGCTGCTGCTGAGGTGTGCCACGGTGACATCCTCTTTGACCAGTGTTTAATCTAGACGTCTCGAGGGGAAGTCTCCCACGAATGACATTCCCCAGAAAAACATCCTCAGCTGTTGTTCACATGTATAATGTACCATATCCCCCCCCGAAAGGCTGCATGTTACATTCGCCTCCCCCCAGATAAATGAAGGTATAATGTAAGATTTCCGCGTAAGAAGAATTCGACAGCGGAGCATTGAAGTAGGTCTACTAAAAAAGGTAATCAGATTTTAAAGTTCCGATGGTGGTATATATGTTTTCTGAGATTTTTGGAGAAAGACAAAAAAGTCGTCTGCAGAAAAAATGTCCGGTGAAATAGTGTCTCGTCGGTGTCTCAGGTCAGCGCTTGCCATCCGCCGAAAATGACCGTTCCCCAAACCTGAATTCACCCCCCCCCCCCACCACCCCAGGCAGAGGACTAGATTAAACACTGCTCTTCAATGCTGCTGTGACGATGACTGCATACAGGCTACAGTGATATAGTTGCGGTGAAAAAGCAGTACAGACCGTCGCATTCGATCTCATAACAATGCATTGACTTTCCTTCGCTTCTGTTAATGTTTCTGCAGCAAAACGTGGACACGCAATATATTGTTTTCTATTGAATATTGTATATGCACATTGTGACATTTTGCCGCGAGCCAGTGAAAACAAATTGTTTCAGCGCAGTTTGCCGATCAGCCAGACCTCATCAAACTCCGATGTTAATCCTAAAACCTCACCTATATATGTTAGACCGATGAGATTGTTACGCAACGAATAGACAATGGCATAATTTTAATTAATTTTTCGATAAGAGATATTCATTATTGCTACATCTTTTATTGCACAAACTTGCTGCTAGACACGAACGCAGCATAGTATAAAGGTTGCAGCTAGGAGATGGAATAAAAAAGAGTATAATAGTCTATAGATTAAAGATTTTTATATCCAAGATGAAGGCCTGTTGCTAAAGAGAATTATTCTTCACCAAGTCCATAGAGTGTGTTTATAACTATTATTACAACATAAAACACACGTCAATGACGCACTATATATGTTGAATTTTCACCTCGATGTTTTCAATCAATCGTAATTTATATAGCGCCCTTCATGATAGCTACTCAGAGGCGCTCCATTTTGAACAATAACTGCATATACGAAGGACCTCGTCCCATCCCAATTAGTATTATTGCTCCATATAAACAGTTCTTGGTTTCGCTGGTTGGACCAAGGCCATTGTGTTCATCCATATCATATAAGGTTACGCGGAGGTTTCGCGTCCACATACTTATATCCAGACGACCATGGTACGTCCGTCCGTTCGTCCGTTCGTGCGTGCATCCGTCGACGTGTGATTCATGTCCGGAAGTGCGGAGGAGGAGAGCGAATCGTGCTGGCGTCGAATTTTGCCGCCAGGGGGAGTGACATTAGACTGATTTGTGTGTCAGTTGCGGAGTCAGAAATATTTGGTCCGTTTAGGTAAAGGAAGAACTATTAGGGAGTGTGATCGGCGATTGAAGTCACCGGACGGGCGAGAGAATAATTGGCCGGTGATGTCACGCGCCCGATTCAAGGAGGAAGTGCTGACCATAACGACGACGACGACGACGACGACGACGACGAAGTTCGGGAATGGACAATTTGGTCATTTGGCGATTAAATGGATGGATAGATGGATGGTTGGTTGGAATTCAGTCATCTATCTGGTTGGACTAATGGATAGATGACTGGGTGACTGGATGGATGGATGAATGTATGGATGGATGGTGGATGAGTGAGTTGGTGGGTGGGCGAGTGGGTGGGCGAATGGGCGGGTGGATGGATGGAGGACTTGAGGAATGGATGGATGGATGGATGGCTGGATAGATGGATGGATGGCTGGAAGATAGATCAGCAGATGGATAGATAGAAGGAAGCATGGACGGAACTAGTATAGGATGGACAATGTGATGGATGATGCATTCATCATGGATGAGTATACTGTATGGAATGGAATGGAGATGCGAGAAGCAAGAGAGAGTGGATATGAGTTTACGGTGAGAGGACAGAAAAACGAGTAGTCTGAGGGCTGGAAGGATGGATTAATTGATGAATGGATGAATGGATGAATGGATGAATGGATGAAGGATGAATGGATGAATGGATGAATGGATGAATGGAAGAATGGAAGAATGAATGAATGGATGAATGGATGAATGGATGAATGGATGAATGAATGGAAGAATGGATGAATGGATGAATGGAAGAATGGATGAATGGAAGAATGGATGAATGGATAGACAGTTGGCTTTCTATAG
>OX457044.1:37183915-37186415 GCA_949752735.1 Lumbricus terrestris | reverse complement strand
TTCTTCTTCTTCTTTTTCCTCTTCTTCTCCCCATCCTCTACTTCATCTTTTTCCTCATCGTTGTCCGCCGATTCCCTCCCACCCCTAAGAGCATGAGCAAGAGCAGGAGCTGGAACCGGTTGTTTCTCCTCCTCGAGATCATTATTCTTCCTCATCTTCTTCTTCTCCCCCTCTCCCCTACATATCTTGCTGCTCCTCGTTTTCGTCTTCATCGTCAGATGGACGTATAACACGATTACGATGACTTTCTTTTATTAAGTTTGCTCCCTCTGTCTCTGTCTCTCTCTGTCTCTGTGTCTCTCTGTCTCTTTGTCACTCTGGCTCTCTGTCTTTCTGGCTCTCTCTCTCTGTCTCTCTCTGTCTCTCTGTCTTTCTGTCTCTCTCTGTCTCTCTGTCTTTCTCTGTCTTTCTCTCTGTCTGTCTGTCTGTCTGTCTGTCTGGCTCTCTCTCTCTGTCTGTCTGTCTCTCTCTCTCTCTCTCTCTCTCTCTCTCTCTCTCTCGTCTCTCTCTCTCTCTCTCTCGGTCTCTCTCTTTCTGTCTCTCTCTCCCCCTCTCTCACTCTCTCTCTCCCTTCTCTGACCAAATATTAATTCAGATTTCGTGCTAATTAATCGCATCATTTAATTATCCGACGTCCGTGTTACCATGACAACCTCGGGGTCACTCCCTACACCTGTTTTGTAATTGATAGGGCATTGTTCGCCGATTTCCCTCTCATCCACTTCCATCCCGCCCCACCCCCGGCGGGCGTTCGACCGCGCACAACGCTTGTTGACCCCGGCTGACCCGATATGACCCTGCATATGAAGCCAATTATATATCAAGTCCACGCATTTGATCTGCTGACCTCGGCGTGTGATGGGGTGAAATGGGGTGAGATGGAGTGAGATGGGGTGAGATGGGGTGAGACGGGGGTGGAATGGAACTGAGTCATGCTTTCTATTTAATTTGGCGCTAGGGTCGTTATGTGCAATAGGGTGACGGAAGAAGTAAATACATTTTGTAAACGGTGTGGTTTTCCAATCCCTGTCCACTAGGGTGTCCCAGAAAAACTTTTTTCTTGAAATTCTTAGGTCTCACCAGTCAAAAAGTTTCCTTTGGGGATGATAATATTTGTTTAATTTTTTCGAATTTTTAAAATAATTTTTAGGTGGCCCCCAAGGAGCTCAAAATTTTATATATAGCGTACTATGATATTCGTGTGCAAATATTTCAATATATGAGGCAACGTCATTCACACCACATATATTTTACATGCTTTTGCACAAAATATGATATTAATTCATTCATTCCGAAAACTTATATAGCGCCCCTTCAAGAAGCCTACTCAGAGGCGCTCCCAGTCCAGTCACAGCTAAAAAGATAGGTCTTGAGCAACTTGTAGAAAGCAGGCAAATTATTCCGAGATAGTAAGCGTAGTGCAAGCGGGAGCCCATTCCTTGTGGACGGGCCAACAACCGAGAAGGCTCGACGCTGTCTGGCAGCAGAGCGGGTTCGAGGGACCATCAGCTCCCCATTGGCCGAAGAGCGTAAAGTTCTACGGGAGGCTACGACAGAGACAGGGCGACAGAGATCAGATAAGTAGGAAGGAGCACTACCAATTAAAAACCGCCAGGATATGTCATAGGCTACAATGTAATTGCTCAAAAAATGTTATACTGTATTTTGCTCAGACTGGTTTTGCAGCTAATTGACTGAAATTTGACCAAATTTATATATGCACAGACTTTTCTTATAATAATTTTTAGAATTCGGAATATTATTTAACCATTATTGACTACTATAATAATTCGAGCAGTTATTCAAAAAATAGTTTACTTTGAGATGGCATATTAGTACACAGTATACCAAATGTGAGATAGTCACATGTTTGGTCCAATCAGTAATAGTCACATGTTTGGTCCAATCAGTAGTTTACTACATCGGAAGAGACTCAAGTGAGTCATGGTTGCAATTTGGGAAGTACTTTCGATGTTTTTCAACAGCTTGCAATTAGAACTGTTTATGTCTTTCATTTGTTATGGCATTAAATGTCTGTATCAGGCACACCCATTGACACATGTCAAGTTGTTCACGATTACAATGGCTTAATTGAACGATTTTCCAGATGGTCAAACAGCAGGACTCTCTAGAAAGCTGTCGTCAATGCCGGTAGTCTGGAAAAAGCTTTGAGAGATATATAGCTCTAATAAAGTTGTGGAAGAAACTTGACCAAGTGAGATCCGATTTCGGGTCATGTGTAGTATGAGAGTTGCTTCCTTGTGTGGTGTTAAGAGATCGGAAAACAATTCAAGAGTTGCGTGCTCTTGACTGACGTATCAAGAATGGCATTGCATTACTTTAAGTGCAGTAATACTGAGAACACGCAGGATAATCATATGCTTGTAATCAGTGGCGTAACAATAGGGTAGACTGGGTAGACAAAGTCTAGGGGGCCCCCGAGTGTAGAGGCCCCAGAGGGGCCCCCGAGTTCCTATAGTTATGCCACTGTAAGTGATAA
>OX457044.1:37166415-37178915 GCA_949752735.1 Lumbricus terrestris | reverse complement strand
CCTCTCTGTCTGCATGTATGTCTGTCTGTCGCTTTCTCCCTGTCTCTGTGTCTCTCTCTAGTCTCTATATGTCTATCTGTCTGTCTTCCTGTCTCTGTCTCTGTCTTCTTTCTGTTTCTGTTTGTTTGTATGTCTGTCTGTCTGCCTATAGCATCTGCATGCCTTCCTGTATGCCAATGCCTGCCATTTCTATATCGCATTATTGTCTGTGTATTTTATCCTCCTCCGTTCATTGTATACCTTGACTTCCTGCATGTCCTTGCTATCTTTTCTAACTGTCTGTCCATTGTAACTTGCCCGGTGTCTATAGAAGCGATCTTGTAGCATATGGTCGAAGAGAATAGAGATAAGCCTTTGTCCATAGCACCTATTCGGATGCGGTATAGACAAGAGCCATATACATGTAAAGTGACACCGATTATTAGACTAACAAGTTCCGTTGCAAAAGCTTATAAAACTCTACGGCCTACTTTGATTAAAACGATATTTATTAGCTTCATTTTCGTACATTATTCGCAAGTTTCGTAGCATCACACATGCAACATTAAACCGCATCGTGCACTCTTTTATATAATTCGATGCCACACTATATATCAGTCCAGTGAAAATAGCATCCGATGGCGCAACAGAAATGCGACAGGAAGTAGACTTATAACAGCAAAGACGTTATATAATTAAAGGTATAGCGGAGGAATGAGCCTGCTACAGTCGACGTTGGCAGCCAACTGAGCAGCATATGCAAACTGTCAATCAAATTATGAAAAGCGCCGCTGGTCATAACTCGGCGCAACGACATAGGCTGCGGCTGAATATCTGATGAGAAATATGACGGCCAATTCCCGACTCAGCGGGGAATTCATTGGGCGGGCGCTGCACAACACACTGCCCACCATCGACCGACGACGCCAGGCCGAACCCGGCCTGTCTGTCGGCCAACCGCCGAATTATTATCATTATTATGATTATTAATATGCGGCTGCGAAGAGGCAGGGCCAAGAATTATGGGCTTATTCGACGCTGCAGGACGGCCGGCTGCATGGTCAACGGCCGGCAAATGAGAAGCGACGAAATGCGAGGCAGGAGATTTTCTGGGCGTTTCTAAGAGAATTGCTTGTAGGATGAAGATGAAGATATAGTTGTGGAATTTATACGCGATGTTCGCGAATGGCGGAGAGAGAAAGATGTTGATCGCAATTCCAAGGCAACAGTATGCGGTAGAGGGCGCTTAGGCATGTGCTATATAGGATTCGTTAGAATTCATTCTGGAGGGCAATTCCACCGGGCAGACGAAAGGACCTATATTAGCATCCTTTTTGTAGTATAGTATAGTAGTAAGCTTAGTTGTAGTAGTATAGTGTAATCATCGTTTGTCAACATCATCACCAGCTCACCACCTTTTAGCTCTACGTGGTATTCGTATACAATATATTCCTACTGCGTATAATACATAACATGTTTGTTTGTAAGTGCACTTGTTACAGCGCCCCTTCAAGCACTCTACTCAGAGTCGCTCCCGACTGCAGAGCGGACACTGCATCGGATTTTCATGCCAAAGCGCTGAGCAATTGCGAGTGAAGGACTTGCCCAAGGTCCCTACACGGCGACTTGAGGTGGATTCGAACCTCGAACCTTCCGGCTTCAAGGCAACGACGCCACCACTACACCACCGCGCCCCAACATACATATATAGGGTAAGAAATTCTGAGGCAGATTCAGCACAGAGCAGCAACAATGTCCATCAGAAAAAGACGTTGCTGCAGTGCATATAAGCTTATAATAGATGGGTTGCCTCCATGCATTGCAATTTCCCGTGAATGGCACGTATACTGTAGGATTCGTCTGACAGTTGCCAGATGTGGACGATTTATGAGAGGAGCCAACTGCAGGCGTCAACCTTTCTCTACAAGACACACACTATCAGCTGCAGCTACAGACACCGTTTCCACCGTCCGAAATAATTGAGCATCAAGCGAACTGTCTCACAACCGACCGAGCGAAGGGCTGCTGCTGCTGCTGCTGGTGCTGCTGCTGGTGCTGCTACAGAGGAACTCGAAGGATGTGCACACCTTTCTAGATCTCTTACAAATGACCATAATCCAACGTCATTCTCAAATGGCGCTATACAAATATTCCGATACATGATTGTGCACACATATGCATAAGCCTATGGGCATACAGACGTAATACATGCTATAGTTGTGTATATAATCTATGAATATTTAGCTTAGACAATGCAAACGCAAAACACACATGCATTTATTCTTACTTGCATGAATACACGCATTTGCATATATCCTATACATGCATACTCATTTATATAGTGTATACATCTAAAAATACAGACCTGCGGCCAAAAAAAATGAGTTTAATTCAAATGTGTTATCGTTCTGCTGCAGGCAACCCAGAGGCTGCACACACACACACACACACACACACACACACACACACACACACACACACACACACACACACACACACACACACACACACACACACACACACACACACACACACACACACACACAGATAGATAGATATTATGGCCAACAATATAATTTATGTCTCTCATTTGAGCCTTTTAGTTGTTCACAATCAAAATCTGCTTCATTAAGTTATGCAAATATATCATGTCCAATCAACGACAAAGAGGAAATGAAAAAACTTTCCTCTGATGAACATCATTTACATCATTATTATAGATGCGGCATAGCGAGTGTATATACCATCAAGACGTCACAACTCGATACATTACATTACCGTGTATGTATATATATTATATGTGTATATATATATGTATATACATACATATATATATCTATGGCAGCTGTATTATACGACTCAATCTTACTGAGAGCATTCGTTGGACTGATATATGGATATAATTATATTATCGATCTGCGGCACGAATACACCCACATAAATATATAACATAAAATAAGCGCGCGCATATATATATATACATATACGTATATGTATATCTGATGTATGTATATATATGCAATATACATGTGTGTGTGCGTTCGTGTGTTCGTGCGTCGGTCGTTGGATTTCATTCGGGGTTTTTAGTGGTGGCTTCTTTTTCATTATCTTCGGCAATAAATATTCCTTTCCTGCGCCGATGGACGGACGCTCATCGTTATTCTTAACGGCACGGCGCCTTTAATTTGTATTTGCATGTCCTGTTGTGCCATACACACGCATCTCGCATACATATATACGCGTATACATATATACATACATATACACGTATACATTCATACATATACACGTCTTCTTCTTCCTCGTCGTCGTCGCCGTCGTCGTCGTACAAGCTATGCGGATGGTCTGCAGCCGATACATCCATTTATTTTAATTAAATCTGCCGCCTAATGTAACCCATTTGGCATTTTGCGGATGCACCGGGTTTTCCTGTTAGATGGCGCCAGTATATATACATATATATATATATATATATATATATAATATCCTATATCTTCCGAATATATTCTATGTATATTTAGATGTGTGTATATGTATATATTCTGTGTGCGTGTATACATAGACGGTTTGCATTGGGGTGAATAGACTGTCATACCCAGGCGTTTTCGTTCTATGAAAGCGCATGTGCGTTGTCTGTTTGGTTGATGGTGCGCCGGTGTGGGGTGTACAGATGGGGCGCTCTTCCCCAAGGTGGAGGAGGAGGGGGAGGGGAGGAGGAGCGGGAGGAGGGGAGGAAGAGGAGAAGGAGGATGTGGAAGGGCGGAAGGAAGAAAGGAAGCAAGGCTAATCGTGCCTTGGGCCCTTTCGGCTAATCATGTCCAGCAACATATAGACGCTGACCTTTGTATAGATTGGTGAAAACGAAGAAAATTAAACGGCGACAGAGGGAATGGGGAAGGGGGTGCGTTCGGGTGGGTGGTAGGTGGGGAAGAGGTGGGAAGGGGCCGGTTTATACATAGGGGGGGGGGGTGAAAATTGCATCTCCATGATTTGCTACACCACAACTGCATGCCATACTATATAAACAGACAAGCAGACAGACTATATAAACAGACAAACAGACAGACAGGCAGACAGATGGGCAGACTGCGGGAGACATCAATCGGGACAGACGACGGGGAAGAGGGGCGCAGATGAAGACGCTTCCTCATGGGGAGACGTCGAATGGGTAGAAGAATGAGCAGAGCAGCAGTCCGTGCATGGGAGGATAACCCCAGAGGCAGTGGGGTGTGGGGGTGGGGGTATGAAACGAACCCCCTCGTATACAATATAGTCGGATGGACAAAAGCAATAAATCGGACATATGGGTGCACTGAGGAACGCACAGATCATGCAAGAGACACGTGACACACACACACACACACGCACGCACACGCTGATATAGACAAGCACAGACGCACGGAGAGACACAGAAAGACAGACACGTATACGGATACGGACAAAGAAGGTAACAAAGAACGACTATATAGTGGACAGGATTTAGGCCTAACAGAAAAATCTAACGATGAATTCCGATTAACAGGCACACAGACAAGAATACATAATTATATGCAGACAGACATATAGATAAAAGGACAACATAGAGAGTCAGACAGGCAGACAGACAGACAGACAGACAGACAGACAGATGGGCAAACAAAAGCAGAGAGCCGACACATGCAACGGCAGACCACACAACGCATACACATTGACAAACAGATGTACATGTATATATATAAGAAGACATGCAGACATGCAAGAGTCAAAAAACAGATACAATAAAACAAACACAACAGACAAGAAATTCAGACAATTAAGTGCTAACAAAGAGACAGGACCTGTGAAGACAAAGACATGTATATAAGCATGCACACAGACAAAGAACAAACGAGGCAATCTATGCAATGCAGAGTTGCAGACACGGACACAAGCAAATTAAGACAAGGATTCCTGCATCAAGACAAATATATAAACAAAAGACGAAATATATAGCAAGCATGCATGCAGAAGAAACAAAACGGGCAGAGAAAGAGATAGAGAGACAGAGACAGAGAGACTGAGAGATAGAATGCGAGAGAACCATCATAGACAGAGAGAGGGAGACAAAGAGAGAGACAGACAAATAGACAGAGACAGAGAGAGACAGAGGGACAGACAGAGAGAGAGACAGAGAGACAGACAGAGATAGAGACGGAGACACAGAGAGAGAGAGACAGACACAGAGACAGAAATAGAGACAGAGACAGAAGCAGAGACAGAGACAGACATAGACAAAGAGGGACAGACAGAGCGAGACAAAAGAGAGACAGACAGAGATAGAGACGGAGACACAGAGAGACAGACAGAGACGAAGACAGAGAGAGACAGAGACGAAGACAGAGAGAGAGACAGAGACAGAGAGAAAGAGACAGAAGCAGAAGCAGAGAAAGAGTTGAGACGGACGTTATAAGATGCCGCTGCAGAGGGTGACGTAGGTTTAATGAAGAAGAGGAGAGGCTGCAGAGGGAGCGGAGGACAGGGACCGAGGAGGGACCAACGACGATGATCAAGTTGGCCTCGCTCGGTCTCAGCATTGGCGGCGGCGTCGGCCCCCTCTGCATGCCTCCTCTGCCTCCTCCTCTGCCTCTGTAGTGATGGGGCGGATACATAGGGACTGCTGAGACGTAGTCTTGTCACAGCTGAGATGATTGAATTTTCTTTGGCGATTTCAAGTGACTCCTTAATTGCCCCGCTCTCCCTCCCTCTCTCCCTCCCTCCCTCCCTCCCTCCGTGGCAGGTTACAAAACAGTGTGCACCAGATGATGACATTTGCAACTGCTGCTGCTGCTGCTGCTGCTGCTGCTGCTGCTGCTGCTGTAGTCTGCGTTGCAGCCAACTCATTCAAAGCAATTGGCGCAGAATTCGTCCTGACAATTCCACCGACGACCCATTATAATTATATACATTGGATGTGCCGCCGTGTCGTCATTCGTCCATGCAGCATGCAGTCTCTGCAGCCGATTATGTATATGGTTCCATCTCTGTCTCTGTCTTTGTCTCTGTCTCTGTCTTTGTCTCTATCTCTGTCTCTGTCTCTGTCTCTGTCTCTATCTGTGTCTCTGTTTTTGTCTCTGTTGTTGTCTCTCTTTCTCTCTCTCTCTATTTCTGCCTCTGTCTCTGTCTCTTTCTCTGTCTCTATTTCTGTGTCTGTCTCTTTCTCTGTCTCTATCTCTGTCTCTGTCCCTATCTATGTCTTTGTCTCTCTATCTCTGTTTTTGTCTCTGTCTCTATCCGTGTCTCTGTCTATGTCTCTTTCTCTGTCTCTATCTCTGTCTCTGTCTTTGTATTTCTCTGTCTCTGTCTCTCTCTTTTGTCTCTCACACACTCGGGGTGGGTTGGAGGCGTGGTGTGGCCGCGGTTTTGCGGGGTATGGGCGGGGTAAGGGCAGAGCGAAAACGCGAAATTTATCTGGAAACGCCGGATACCCATGCAGAGGATGCATGCATGGACTCTGTAAAGGTTGGGTTGAAAAAAACAAAATTTTCAGTTTCCGGGTATGCAGTATACCCCAGTTATAGTATAATTATACATATAGCATGCATGTGAGATAAAGGGAGACTATATAGACTATATATATATATTATATATATATATATTAAAATTACATTATACAATTTTCACATGTCTCAATGTTTTTCACAACGTACAATCGAGTTTTCTTGCATGCTTTAAGTTACCTGCGCATCTGCTTGCAAAACACAAAACAGACAAATTTACACATAGTAAAAATGTGGAAACAAAGACATTCAGACATTGCAATTGTTTGAACTCCAAACGCATTCATTCATTAAATATAAGAAGAACATGTTAACCGCTAACGTAATCAGTCATTTATATTTGAGCATAATTTGCAAGGTAAGGGGACTAAGGTCTGCAGTATATATTATATACAGTGTATACACTCAGTCAATATTTAGCGCAGCAAAACTGATTTCTAACGGCAGAATAATCGACTGCAGGAGAGGAGAGAAAGCCTGCAGCTGCATCTGCAGCCCATGCAATTAGTTGTCAGTGTTTCAGCGAAGACAATGCGGGGGGTGAAACGCAATTGAAGAGAAGATGCTGCTGCGTTTGAACTGCCCTGCATGTGCACCTCCTACCCTTCACGTCTAATCCAAAGACCCGGCCAACGCCTCCCTCCACTGCTGCTGCTGCTGGTGCAGTTGGTCAATTGCCGTGGTAACAATTGAATCAACGTTGATCAACGTTGTCATCATTCGACGTACTACAGACGCCTCAGCATCAGCAGCAGCATCATCATCAGCAGCAGTGCCACGGCAGCAGCAGCCGGTTGCTGGAGGCATCGTCTAATCGAACTAAACCTATCGATTTTCTGCGGCAGGTGGTCGTCCCACCCATGCAAGACCTTAATAGTGGAGCTTTTGTTCTGAAAATTTCCTTAAGAAGATTGACAATATAACTTATGTAGCGCTTCTGTTCGCTTAATATACAACCGACGCTGCATCTGTCCACTTTCAATGCTAATACGACCAATGGCGTTTAGCCCCTCCAACTCTTCTCCCTCCCTGCATGCAGCTGGAGAATTGGCGAACAACACCTCACAATATATAGCCGCTATTTTTGTAAGACTCTCAGCAGTTAAATCTCAAAACGCTTAAGACCTCTCCCACCCGACTGAGTGAGTGAGTGAGTTAGTGAGTGAGTGAGTTAGTGAGTGAGTGAGTGAGTGAGTGAGAGAGTGAGTCAGTCAGTCAGTCAGTCAGCCAGTCAGCCAGTCAGCCGGTCAGGCAGTCACTCACTCACTCACTCACTCACTTAGTCTGTGTGTCCGTCTGTCTATCTGCAGCTTGTCTTATATAGTATCTGCGATGTGACCTCAGGACGCCTGTCCCGTTCACTCAGTCGTTGAGATTCTGTGACGATAATGCAATAATTATATTGGTCGAAAGTCATGACACTGAAATCGAGAGCAACACACAGCGTGGCAGAAGAGGTATACGCATAATTATGTGTTCCAATCTCTGCAGTCCATGTACGTGTTCTTGTCTGTGTCCTTGTATGTGCGAGTGCTTGGATGTGTAGTTGTGTACCTTCGTGTATGTGCTACCGGTATACTCTATGTGCTGGTGTGTGTGGGTGCGTTTGCGATGGTGTGGGCTTGTGTGTGTGTGTGCGCGGGTGTGTGTGCGTGTGTGTATGCTTGTGTGTGCGTGCGTATGTGTGCTGGTGTGTGTATGTGTGTGTGTGTACGTGTATGTGTGTGTGCGTGACAGTGTGTGTGCTGGCGTCTGTGTGTGTATGCCTATGTCTGCGTGCGTATGTCTGTGTGACACTGTGTGTGTTTCGGCGTATCGGATGTCCTACAAATTGATTGTTGCAGTTGGAGCTGATGTTGGGCTCAGGAGAGCAACGCGCAGAGGTATAAATCCTCATCAATAAGCGCTTATGAATTCTGACAGCAGCAGCAGCAGCAGCAGCGACCAAAGCCCCGCCAGCCGACGTCGACGACGAGGACGAGGACGAAGGGACGACGACGATGAAGACTTCCGACATGGAGTCCTCCTCCTCCTCCTTCCCTCGGGACCAACGGAGGGCCACTCCTTAATCACAGTTCACATCGACACGCGGCGGCAGGTCAAGCAGTGGCATCAGCTACTAATGATGACCTCTCCTCACCCATCCTTCTTCTTCTTCCATCCTTCCATTCTTACCCCTCCCCCATCCCAATCCCCCCATGATGATATGCTCGATATTCCATAACTCGATGCTTGCGTTAATTGAAAGGAGTGTCCCCCGTTCTGTATATACATATATATATACACATGCATATACATGTATATATACATGTATATATATACATGTATGTCTAGCAGAGGAAGACACGAAACCCGGTCAGAAGTCACCCTTTGTCCTCCAGCCAATCCAGCCATGCACGCGTCTCGACAAAGTGGGGGGGGATATGTTTACCCAAGGGATCAGGGTTTTTATAATTATCGCGTTCAACCGGTGTGGGGTGGGGGTGAGATGGGGGGGGCGAACGTTCTGATTACGCCTAACCATTGCAAGAATGCTGACCACAGTTATAATGTGGCTTCAACGTTTATTGTCTGGGAACTCCGCCACTGGTTGCGCTCTGCCGGTGCCAGTCCCAAGTCTGGTTAAAGGAGGAGGGCGACACTAATCATCTTTGATATGACACTGCAGTGTCGTTAAACAGCACCAAACCGTCAGTGTCTGGTACAAAATAATGTGACTTCTGTGTTCTACAGGCAGATAAATGTTAACAAAGGAGTTAATCTGCAAATCTGGTATAATCTATAAAAAACGCTAAATAATAAATAATTGGTATGATAACCAGTAAATGCGTCTGCATGGTGCGCACATGTGGTCTGCTTATCATGCAGATTAATTGTCATCAGCGCCTGACGGTTGACGTGTTACTATAGTGTCTGTAAGCGGTAGACATTGCATGCTTGTATGTGTGTAAATACGGAGCTAGTGTGTGGATGGACTTGGAAAAGGAAGAACAGCTGTCGTCCGATCCTTTCCTCAAATACTTCTGGTTTACCAGTTATCATCGGGTAGAGACGAATTCTCGGTCCTCTCTCTTCGTCTCCCATCACCACAGTTGGCGGATTATCGACAGGTTCTAGGTGGGCGTTGAGGCGGGGTGGACCGGGTCGCGGTCTCAGAGGGCCGATTGCTTTCGGAAATTCTAGAACGGCCGTGATCTCGTCAACTTGCGGATTAAAATGATCGAAGACGCGGTTTCTCTGTTGACCTGCGGCAATTTCGGGTGGAATTTCGGTCTTCGACTGATGAGGAAGCGTCGTCGTGCTGCATCTGGTGGTGTTTGCTCGGATGAAATTGTCGGCGGGCGATGCTGCCATAAAGGTTTTCTGCAGCATCAGTCTCTGCAGTCGCAGCAGCAGCAACTATACTGAGATAGGAATTTCGGCAGATTGCATGCATGGAGACCTTGAGATGATGCACGCATGGGAAGGAGCGAAAGAAGTGTATTCGGAGAAAGAAGAAAGGAAGAAGGAAGGAAGAAGGAAGGCTTCAAGGAAAGACAAGATTGACTGACGAAAGACGGAAGTGAGTAATGAAGCGAGAAAGGAAGCAAAAAATTATATATATATATATATATATATATATAGTATATACATAGAGGAAGATAATGCAATTAAACGGATTAGAAAAACAAAGGAAGGGAAGTGGGAGGAACGGGAAGAGAGGGGGGGAA
This sequence comes from Lumbricus terrestris, assembly GCA_949752735.1. Lineage (NCBI taxonomy): Eukaryota > Metazoa > Annelida > Clitellata > Crassiclitellata > Lumbricidae > Lumbricus > Lumbricus terrestris. The sequence goes on along the minus strand of OX457044.1, from coordinate 37,168,711 downwards.
AGAAGCATATATATGCAAGATATTATAAAGAAGAAAGCAAGAGAAATAAACGATGGGTGAATAAAATCAAAAGTGAATGAATGAAGGAGAAATGAAATTATGAAACAAAACAAAGTGCATGAAAATGAGGAAACAACGAAGAAATTCATTTAAGATGGAACGAACAGACGAACGAACGAACGAAAAAAAGGAAAGGAAATTAACAAGTAAGAACCGAAGGAAGGAAATGAAGGAAGACAGAAGGGAAGAAACGAAGAAATGGAAGAATAGGGGAAGGAAAGGAAGAAGGACGGACATGGAAACAAGGAAAGAGGGAAGGAGTATATGGAAGGGAGAAATCAGGTTTGAAAACAAGGAAAGCTGCGAGTCAGTGCGAGAAAGAGGGAACAGACGAAAGCAAAGGAAAGGAAAGGAATGGAGTGAATGAGGAAAATGGAAAACAATAAAAATTATTGCACGGATAGAAACAAGAAACAAGAAACGATGACCGAATACAGGGAAAGAGTGAAGAAAAGTTTAAGGAATGAATGAATGAATGAAGAAAGGAATGAATGAATGAATGAATGAAGGAAGGAAGGAAGGAAGGAAGGAAAAAGGAAGGAAGGAATGAAGGAAGGAAGGAAAAAAGAAATGAATGAATGAATGAATGAATGAAGGAAGGAAGGAAGGAAGGAAGGAAGGAAGGAAAGGAAGGAAGGAAGGAAAGGAAGGAAGGAATGAAGAAAGGAAGGAAGCGATGGAGGTATACAAAGCAGGTAAGACGAAAATTCAGAGGGAGAATAGAAATGAGGGAGGAAATAGCCAATAACGAACGAATGAAGCGGGTGAGAGGAATGATTGACTTGATGAGGATGAGTGTAAGCGGATAGATCGAATGGATGGCTGAGAGAGAAAATGCGTGAGCAGAGGAGTAAATGGACAAGTGCACGGGTGAGTGAGCAATGAGCATAGATGGTGATTTAGGTCGGGAAATGTTTGAGCGGATGAGTAAATGCGTGGGTGAGTAAATGGGTTGAATGCACAAGTGACTTGGTGAGTGAGTGAATGAGTGAGTAAATACGTGGATGGGTGAGTGAGCAGAAATGAGTCAATGATGTGTGAGAGCTTGAGTGAGAAAGAATAAATAAATGAATGGATGGATGGATGCCATTGGATGGGTCGGTGCAGGGATGTCATGACAGAGCGGAGAACGTATGAATGTGGATGAAAGGAATGAAAGAGGCATGGATGAACATATGGATAGACAGATGGATGGACGACTTCATTCCACGTCAGCTGGATCATTAGGCGTCCGGAATAAGGAATTGGGAGACGGAGACAGACGGACGGACAGACGGACGGACAGACGGACGGGCGGACGGACGGAGAATGTTCCGCATAAATGTAAATATTCTGTCATCATTTATCCGCAGCTGATAATCCGTGTCTCTGCATGCGGCGCGTCCTATATAGCTTTCCCCCGAAAGCCTTTTCTCTTTCAGACCAGGATTGCCCTGACTTTTATTGATACCAATAAAGGGAACGTGACCCCGTCTTTAAATTCCCTCTTGCCCTGCTCCATTCCCGTTGCACGGTACCCCCCCCCCCGCCCTACCCCGGTCGCGATTATTATTCAGATTTTCTGCCTGTTGCCCATTAGGGGTCAGGCTGCGGTCCTGTATTGCCCTCAGTCGATAATCCCGTAATCCCAATTGGAATTAGACTGGTTCTCCGCCGACCTCAGACGACGTCGGTCGTTTCTAATAGAATCGGGTTAATTAATTATGATAAAACGTGACTATAGGATTTTGGCCGAATATATTTGACACGCCAATCCATAGACGACTGAATGGAGGAAAGGCAGACGTACTAACGGACAAAAGGATAGAAGGACGGACGGACGGACGGACGGACGGATGAAAGAGTCGGACGTTCGGAAGGATTGACGGGTATTTGGTGAGGTTTTGATGGATTGATGATGGATGAACGGAGCAATTGACTTATAACGAAAAACACTGACTGTGAATTTCATCTTCCTCTGCTTCAGTATACGCGTGGCATACATATACTGGCTGAGTGAGCTGCCATTGGAGCGCTTCTGAGTATAGATTTCTTGAAGGAGCGCTATAAAAATCCATTGAATGAATGAATGAATGAATGGATGAATGAATGAATGGATGAATGAATGAATGAATGAATGAATGAATGAATGAATGGACGAACGAACCAATGAGTATAAATTATGGGCCTATAATATGTATGAAGCAGCCACCATTCTTAATTATGTGCTAATGAAATGAGAACGCCGTGAGGATCC
>OX457044.1:37093915-37163915 GCA_949752735.1 Lumbricus terrestris | reverse complement strand
GCTTTATTTGTCTTTGAACGCCCTGCGGACCAAGACCCGCCAACCGCTCAACCGCGCCTCTGATTTCATGTTAACTATTCATCACAGGCGTTCAATTATTGTGCATAGCTGATTCAGCCTCGTATATATGTACACGAATATGCTCTTATTCAAATACATAATGTGCATGTGTGCGAATATACATATCTAGATATGTGTATATGTATATAGGTCCTTATATATGAGTTAGAGATCGAGCTTATTAGTAGTGGAAATTTGGCACGTTCAACAATTGCATGATAATCATTTTTGGCTCCGGTGGCTATAGAGAGAGGGGAATATGGAGTTACATGCGTTTAGGTTATATAGGGATAAATATAATATATATATATATATATATATATATATATATATATGCATTATGCAGGCGCATATAGATAGGCACCGGATTGCTTGGAGTGTGAGCAGATAGACACAGCTTGTGCATGCAGGGATATTGGGATTCATGAATATTTGAGTAAAGAGAATTCTCGAGAGAGAGGAGATTAGAGGAGTTTTATGATTCATTTCAGTTTCACATTTAAGCTCAACAGCGCAGCATCCGCCTCCGTCCCTCCCTCTCTCCCTCTCTTCCCTCTCTTCCCTCCTCCTTTGGCCGTCTGCACCGTTCTGCTCTCACTGCGCACTAACATGTCATGCATGACGACTGCCATCTTTGATCGGCTACATCAAAGGCAAAGCTTGGACCGTGATTTTGAGCTTGGGTGGCATTGCGGACTTCGAGTCTTGGCTGTAAGTTTGTAACGCTCCTGAGCGTAATGTAACGTCACATAGAATGTGACATGTTGTTATCTGTTACATCTCACGTATACGTAAGAAGAATGTTACATGAACTGTTATTTGTTATACATGCTACATGCAACGTTACATATAGGCCGCTGTTTGTTCTTACATTTATAACATTACCTGCATGGAAGAGTAGACCCGTTTCCTGTTATACATGTAGATCTATGTAACGCTCGTTGGAACCAGTTCCAGTGCATTCTCCGTGCGTGCCTGACTGCTGGTCCAATGCAGGAACTGCCGTGCCCAGTTTCTTCAACGCTTTCCTCTCCTGTATGTTGCAGCATGTATATAAATATATATTGAATATATATATATATGTATATATAGTTTGAATCGTCGTTCATCGACTTCATAATTATGTGCGCTATAACAATTATTACATTCTCTTGGTTACTTTGCTGTGCGAAGTTTCGGGACACATATCCCCAAATTGCCGGGGGTTGAGAGTGTTGGTGGGTTTCAATCCCCAGTCTTGCTTAGAGCCCCATAGTAAAGTCTGTTTTTCACACACCCAATTCCAAGTGTATCATGCATGGTCCAACCCCCACCCCCAATTATTTGTCCACTAATTCTCGCACTGCAAATCCCGAGGCCATGGCAGATATATATTTGGGTCGAGCCTGGCTTCTTCACCTGCGTGATGTCCATTAATAGTTAGTTAACTGCTATCGGTCCACCAACCATCACAGCGACGGACAGGATTGACCACCCGCCCTCAACTGCCAAGGATAAGAAAAATTAGGTCACTAGCACATCTTCAAACCCACGATACCTCTCGTGGAGTCAATGGGTCTTTATGAACTTCTGTCTTCTATTGATTGGCTTGCAGGGAATAACAACCTAACAGGTATGGTGTTGCAACAGACAAATGCTTAGAGATTGCATGGACCGAAATAGAGAGATCAATATATACAGGGAAGAGAAAAGGTGCGAAGAACCCGCACAAGACCGTGATTTTGAGCATGGGTGGCATTGCGGACTTCGAGTCTTGGCTGTAAGTTTGTAACGCTCCTGAGCGTAATGTAACGTGACTAACGTCACATAGAATGTTACATGTTGTTATCTGTTACGTGTCACGTATATAAGCAGAATGTTACATGAACTGTTATTTGTTATACATGCAACGGACATTAGCCCCCCTGGACATTATCCCCGCGGACATTATCCCCCCCGGACATTAGCCCCCCGGACATTATCCCCCCCGGGGTAGGACACTATCCCCCCCAGTATATGATAGCATTACCTAAAAGTGATGCACAAAATGTAATTAATAGACCGATGTTATATGAATATCTATACATTACACTTTAGTTTAACATCCTGTAGGAATATGCTAAGTTAATTGAAGGTTTATTATGTATATTATAAGACATTTTAAAGGTCTGAAACGACGCTAAGAAGTCTACGAAGCTCATACGGAAATGTTGTTAATAAACCTTCGTTGTAGCCATAACTGACCTTAACATGTAGGTCTACTTACTGCATACGATTCCCATTCGTTCATTTCTCTAATGTATTGAATCTAATTTTGAATTGAAATGACACTGATAAGTCTAGCAAGCTGAGACATAGCCTAACTGACGTTAACAAATCTTTGTTGTGAGACACTAAACAAATAGACTATATAGGCCCTATAGGCCCTACATACGATTCCCATTCATTCATTTCAAATCTAAGTCTAGGCCTAGGCCTATTGATACAATTAGGACCTAAATGACACTAAGCACATTCATTTGCATGTGAATGCCAGGGACAAGTCTTATCGGTTACGGCATTATTCTACGATTTGCACATGGGGGGACTTTGTCCGGGGGCTAATGTCCTACGCAAAATCGGGGGAGAATATGTCCGGGGGGACAATGTCGGGGGATAATGTCCAGGGGGGCTAATGTCCTACAACCATATTTGGGTCTAGCCTGGCTTCTTCGCATACGTGTCCATTAATAGTTAGTTAACTGCTATCGGTCCACCAACCATCCAAGCGACGGAGAGTATTGACCACCCGCCCTCAACTGCCAAGGCTAAGAAAAATTAGGTCACTATAGCACAGCGGTTCTCAACCTGTGGGTCGCGACCCCCGCGGGGGTCGCCTGACGATTTGCCAGGGGTCGCCTGGGTCTGTCAGAAATTTGCAAAATATGTAACAGCAATAAATTTCAACGCTATATCTACTATACTATATATTAAAGCTTAACATTTTAAAATAAATTTTTGCTAATAGACCTACTATTGCCTATGAGTTAATCGTTAGATTACGGCAGTGAATTTAATATTTTCTGATTTAGTTTTAAAATATAAATTCCACTTTCACCATAAATCTAAAAATATTAAACAATATTCGGTTTGCTCAAAGAATCAATGCTATCAATTGTAGTGAGGTCATCACAGAGGCGGAGACTTGGGATGACAGTGAATGCATGGTCCCCTAGAAATTAGTGACGGAGACCAAGCTTCTTATCATCATCCAATATTTCATATTTATTTAATAAATATCATTATAAATTTATTAAGTGTTATCCACTGCTTATCCGTTAAAAGATGCCAGCTTAAAATGTCATTATTACCGTTTGCAAATGAAAACAAATTTTAAACAATGTGTCGGGAACATTTATTGAAGTCTGAAATCATGTATCTGAGCACTGAAATCATGAGAAACTTTGTTAAGATGACAGCTTAAAATGATACAGTTAGCCTACATTATGCAAACCCAAACTATCGTAAACAATTGGGAGGCGACACTTTTAAGTCTTAAGCTCTGACTATAGTAATATATCAGCATTTAAAAGTGAGCGATTTTGCGAAGCCCGACAGCTGACAGCTTAAATTGCTACGTACCATTGCAACGTGGAAATTCAAAAACGTTGGCCTACACAATGGATAGAGGAATTTGCTAAAGTCCTCAACCATGTCTTTCCGCAATGTAATCATGAGAAATGTATTTGAGATGACAGCATAAAATGTTATCATTGCGGTGTGAAAATTCGACATTTTTAAAATAATGCGATGGGCACTTTTTGAAGCCTTAAACAACAACTATCAACACTCAAGTGGTGAGCAATTTTGTTAGAATGACAGCTTTTAGTGATACCATTGCAGTGTGAAAATCTAAAAAAAATTGCAAATGGGGAGAAGCACTTAGGCTACAACCTCTTGTTGAATAGACTTGTGAAACTTGAACTTCAAACTATAGATCATAAATTATGTAGCCTCGCTCTCTGAATCGCAAGTGCAAAGTGACCTCATACAATTGCCAAAAGCAGTTTTTCGAATTGTGAAATGAAAATGCATAAAAATGGACAAATGTAACAAAAAACAGTCAGGGTTACTCAATCAATTTTGTTGCTGGGGGTCGTCAAAACTTTCGAAATGCTACCAAGGGGTCGCCGCACAAAAAAAGTTGAGAACCGCTGCTATAGCACATCTTCAAACCCACGATACCTCTCGTGGAGTCAATGCGTCTTTATGCTCTTCTGTCTTCTATTGATTGATTTGCAGACAATAACAATTAACAGGTATGGTGTTGCAACAGTCAAATGCTCAGAGGACCGATATAGAGATCAATATATACAGGGAAAAGAAAAGGTGCGAAGAACCCGCACTAGATCGGCACGCAGTCTCGGCCGCTTGGTCTCCTATAGACTATCTCTGCAGTGTATAGGCCTACTTGTGGCCACTATAGACTTACTTTTATGCATGACATTGTTATGTTAATTGCATGAGCCATCTGCATCTTCTCACTTGTGAAAGTCCTCATGCTGATCGTTTTCAACATGCTTACCGTCCAAAGTTCACATGCACTCTGGTTTTCTGAACTCTCGAATTCTGACCTTTAATATCTAAGGCATTGTTGATCTACATATGCAAGACATTGTTGACAGATGTCGTTTTAGAAACTAATTTATGTCGACATCAACGGCCTTTGTTGCCTTATAAGCTTTCGTTACACGCTGCAGAACCGCATGCAGAGGTCTTTCTACTTTCATGCATTAGATCTATACTTTGATATGAACCTCTGCTCGTATTTTAATTGACATTTTATGGATCTTCGATGGTCATGACATTCGTTACTTTGTCCGCAGCCTATATATGGAGCAAAGAATTCAGCTTCAAACATGTTTGTGTTGTATGGCTTTAACGTATATAAAGTATACAACTATACATAATAATATTCGTTTAGATCTATAGAACAATATTAATTGAGGTATTATGTCGTCTGGGAATTATGTCATACCCTGGGGGAAATGTCCGGAGGTTTTTGTCCATGCAGGGGGCTAATGTACGTTCATCTCCTTTGCCTCTTCTTCTTCATCTGCTTCCTTTTCTGCCTCTTCTATATACTTCCTCTGTATCTTCCTTCTCCCAGTAGCGGCGTGGGGGGGGCTGGGGCTAAGCCCCCCTAAAAAAGGCCATCTATTTTTTTCGCCATGTAAAAATGAAATATTTGGACGATTTGCCCCCTTTAGCCCCCCCCCCCCAAAAATGAAGCGCAAGGCTAAAGATTTTGGTCGATGACTAAAAATGGAAAATTTTCTTAAGATTTTGGTCGACGACTAAAAGAGAAAAAAAGCTCGTCAGAAATTTTGGCGGCGGATGGAAATTTTTTTTCCGAAAATCCAGCCCACCCAAAACGAAAATCCTGGCGCCGCCACTGCCTTCTCCCTCCATCTATAGATCTGTATACCTCTTTCGCTGTCTTTACTCTGCGTCTGTCTCTGCCTCTGCCTCCCCTTTTTCTTCTGCCTCCTCCTCTTCCTCTGTCTCTTCCTCTGCTGCCTCCCTTTCTTCTTCTTCTGCCTCTTCCTCTTCCTCTTCCTCTGTCTCTTCCTCTGCCTCCCTTTCTTCTTCTTCTGCCTCTTCCTCTTCCTCTTCCTCTGTCTCTTCCTCTGCCTCCCTTTCTTCTTCTTCTGCCTCTTCCTCTTCCTCTTCCTCTGTCTCTTCCTCTGCCTCCCTTTCTTCTTCTGCCTCTTCCTCGTTTTCTTCCTCCTCCTCTGCTCTTTTTCCTCTTACTCTGTCTCTTCCTTCTCCCTCCGTCTAGGCCTACTTTTTTCGCTATCTTTTCCTCTGCCTCATTCACCGTCTCTCCTAATTCCTCTTCCTATTCCTCTCCCTTTTAAATCTAACTACAAATGTCCATACATGTATAGTTAAATATGCGCTCATCAATTCACAATGTACTGTCAGTTAATTATCAGATGTATATCGTCTTTATTACATGACCGAACAGGTTACGCAGCCGTATAACGACATTCGACCGACGTCGACGACGCTCTCTCTCTCTCTCTCTGTCTCTCTCTCTCTGTCTCTCTGTCTGTCTGTCTGTCTCTCTGTCTCTCTCGTGGGCGCTATATAAATATTCGCTGGCTGCAGCCATAGATATTCATTTCGTCGCAGATCGAATCGGCGACTTCGACGAGTTATCGGACGACGAGAAGAGAGAGAGAGAGGCTCTTCGCAGCGCGGAACTCGTTATATCAGATAGATGTTGAAATCATCCTCCGTGTCCTCCTCATCCCAACGACCAATTCTCGTCTCCATCGGACCAGGACTGCTGCTACTGATGCTGCTACTGATGCTGCTGGCTAATTCCGAAGGTTTCGTTCATCCGAGCGACGACCGTGGGGGCCAGTGGGAGTTCCGCTACGCCCATTTCGCCCTCTTTTCCCCAATCCTCTTAAGTCAGATTTCCCCTATGGCCGTCCGCGCCAGGCTCGCGCAATCTAATCGCATTTATATAGCGCCTCCTGTATAGGGTAAATGCCTGCTAACAGCAGAGCACGGTTATATGAGAGGGCTCACGCTCCGACATAAATTGTCTAGTATTAAATTACACGCTGTCATCCCGGGCCCAAAGGAAACGAGCCAATCAGCAACTGTTGTGGTCTTTCATCAGTCAAACGTCTCGCTGCGGATGAATGGCTTCTCCGACCAGACAATTTGTGTCTGGGCGTCTTCCATGGCCACACTGTAAATACAAGAGTCGACGCTTCTGCGTCGTCTCCTGAAAGCCCCTAATGTGAAGTCATTATGTAGCGCCAATGGTCAAATCTCTGTCTTCCATTATACAGCAACATATCCCGGTGGTTCAGGATCATAACACGAGTGTAATACCGTGTAATACAATCGAATATTTATGTAGCGTCTTTTCAAGCCGAACAGCAAATGGAGATCACTCAGGCAACTCGATGCATGGACGCCGAAGATAACGAACTTTGAAGGAAAGAGAAGAAGAGAAAGAATAAATAAAGGGAGGAACATTCATAAGTGTAGTAGTAGAAGAAGAAGAGGAGGAGAAGAAGAGGAGAAGGAGGACGAGAAGGAGGAAGAGGAGGAGGAAGAAGAAGAAGAAGGAAAAGAAGAAGAGAAAGAAGAAGAACAAGAAGGAAAAGAACAAGAATAGGAGGAGGGGAAGGAGGAGGAGGAGGAGGAGGAGGAGGAAGAAGAAGAAGAGGAAGAAGAAGAAGAAGAAGAAGAAGAGGAAGAAGAAGAAAAATAGAAAGAAGAAGAACAAGAAGAGAAAGAAGAAGAACAAGAAGAGGAAGAAGAAGAAGGAAAAGAAAAACAAGAAAAGGAGGATGGGAAGGAGGAAGAAGAAGAAGAGGAAGAAGAAGAAGAAGAAGAGGGAGAAGAACAAGAAGAGGAAGAAGAAGAAGAGAAAGAAGAAGAAGAAGGAAAAGAAGAAGAGAAGGAGGAGGAGGAAGATAAGGGGTATAGGATCAAGAAGAAGAAGAAGAAAAGGAGGAAGAAGAAGAAGTAGAAGAGGAAGAAGAAGAAGAAGAGGAGGAAGAAGAAGAGAAAGAAGAAGAACAACAAGAAGAAGAAGACGAAGAGGAAGAAGAAGAAGAAGAAAAAGATAAAGAAGAAGGAGGAGGAGGAGGAGGAGGAGGAGGAGAAGAAGAAGAAGAAGAAGAAGAAGAAGAAGACGAAGAAGAAGAAGAAGAAGAAGAAGAAGAAGAAGAAGAGGAAGAAGAAGAAGAAGAAGAAGAAGAGGAAGAAGAAGGAGGAGGAGGAGAAAAAGAAGAAGAAGAAGAAGAAGAAGAGGAAGAAGAAGAAGAGGAGGAAGAAGAAGAAGAAGAAGAGGAAGAAGAAGAAGAAGAGCAAGTATATGAGAAGAAAAATAACAAAACAAGAGTATATAATAAAGACAAAAGAGGAACACAAAGAACAAGAATACAAACAAGAACGACATTAAGATGAACAATTGCAGGAAAACAACGAAGAAAAAGAAGATTAAAAGGAAGCGCAATAATAAGAAGAACGGCATATATAGTGGTTTGTGTTGATCCCCTATTGGTTTAACTGCCCCTCCCCTCCCTCATACATGCAGAGAGCAGAGCCCGCAGCTAACATCTTCAGTATAATTCGACTGCAAATATCGGCCGCCGAATGCTTAGCCGTATAGATAGCCTTTCCAGAAAATCTGTCTAGTGTCATTCTGAAGAGCACTTATGCCAACAATACAACAATATATATAAACACACAAATACCTATAGCCGAAAATATATACACGAACACGCATATATATGTAGGCATACATGCATATAATAGTGCTTTATTGTTAGTGCTTTATTGTTTGTCTTCGATTAGCTGTTGCTGCCATCCATTCTTCTTCTACGGTTCCAGAGATTGACTTGTTTTTACAGCTTCTTAGACTCAAAGAGTTTCAAGTGGCTGCCTGCAGGCCACTGCTCTTCTTCCTCTGCTTCTCGGCGCCATTGTTGCAACCCTTCCATGGCAGGTCGAAGAGATGCATGGATTGATGGATGGGTGGATGGATGCATGGATGGCACGGCTAGACAGACTGCAGGTGGTATATATAAGCATGCAGTCGTCCATAATTCAAGTTTATAACGCATTGTACAATATACTGAAGGTCTCCTCCGATGCCTGGGATATTCCAAAATAAATGAGAGTTCAACAATGAAACGGCTCATGATGAGCATGAGTGATAACAACAACATGAGTCTGAGTCACTCAACTGCAGCCTATCTTGTCATTTAGTATTGAGGCCTAATTTCTATGTATACGGAGCACAAGGTCAGCAATTATATACCATGCAGATCCCATATAACGACATGCGGCATAAAGAAGAAGAAGAGCGAAAGAGAGGACAAAGTTCGACAGAAGATGTCAACAAGATTTGAACGGCGCACGTAAAAATACTTGTGACGACTTTGCAGGGTATACAGATATTCGTAAATAATTAACTTCTTGTCTTTCTCACCAGCCTCTCTTCTTTCACCAGCTATAGCCTCTTTCCTTTCACATTGAATTAAGGGATTTGATCGCTCAAACAAGGGTATACAGGGCCTATAGTTATAAGCCCATGTCAGACAGACGGATGCTGGTTAACGCCATCTACTGACTGGCCGATAACTAGAGTTCGTCTCCTTGCATGCCGGTGGTATAAGCTTGTATAACCTATAGATGAAAAGCAGCATGTTATAATAACCTGTAATTTTAAAGAAATTGCTCATCATTTCAGTTGTTAAAGGCGTGGTTTAAGACTTTAAAAGTGTCCCTCCTATTGTTTGATTTATTTTACATTTCAACACTGTATAGGCTAATGACAACATTTTAAGCTGTCATCTCAAAAAAAGTTCTCCTAATTTCAGTGCTGAAAGACACTGCTTAAGACTTCAATAAATGATCCCTCCTGTATAATTTAATTTTTTATTTCCACACAGTGATGGTAGCATGCATTTTAAGCTGTCATCTGAATGAAATTGGCAATTTTTCAATACTCATAGACATTGTTTAAGATTTCAGAGTATACCATCTCCCAATTGTTTACATTTTTTATTTGCACACTGTAACTTGTAGCTTTTTAATTAAGCTGCCGTTTTAGCAAAATTACGATTTCAGAGCTCAGAGGGGTTGTTTATCACTTCAATAAATGTCCGCTCCCCATAAATTTTTTAAAGTTTGTACACTGCAGTGGTAGCATTTTAGCTGTCATCTTAACTAAATTGCTCATTATGAATAAACAGTGAATAGCACTATAAAAATTTATGATAATCAAAAAATATTTATGAAATATTGGTGGATGGGATACAAGCATCTCCGTCCCCCTCCACCACAAACTTTGGGGGTGGACCTTCCCTCTGCCACCTAAGTCTCCACCCATGCTTCTGTCAAACTCTGGAGGTCAAACTCTGGAGAAATCCACAGAAAACTATTTATGTAGCCTATAACGAACACCCTCTGAAAGTCCTTGAAAGTCACCTGAAGTCCATTAAATCCAAAACAAATCCTTAATAAAATACTGCGCAATTCCCATAACCTATAGAATGATGAATCAACACGGCAGCCCATTTCTGTTAATTTTCACAGCGATCTTTGGTCATATATATGTAGCCTAAATGGGTATATATATAAGACTTACGTATAAGACTTAATCTAAGACTGTATATAAATATACGTATAGTTATACGTTTTGTATGCATTATCGTGTATGTTTATATATGTTGAGATGTGTTTATGACTGTTATGTCTTATAAACAGATGGTCAGATTAAGAGTCTAAACTCATGCAGGCTGAGAAGTCCATTTCTCGCGTGGACTTTATTCAGATTCGCAAAATAATTCAGAATAGAAGAAAGTCTCCCTCCATCGGTTCTGTGCTGCGTCTCATTTGCCATCGCAACAGATCGAGTGCGTTATTGACGCTGTCAGTCTGTCCCGCATTTTCCCATAGTCTGCCAGTTGTTCTGGTCTCCATGGACAAATAGACATGCATGCCGATTGCTTTTAGCCGAAAACAACGACACGGAGCGACAGACAGACAGACAGATAGACAAACAGACAGGCAAACAGGCAGATAGACAGACAGACAGGCAGGCAGGTAGGCAGGCAGACTGACAGACAGACAGACAGACAGGCAGGCAGACAGACAGAGGGACTTGACCGACCGACAGACTGAATGACAGATACAAGAACTGGTTTTCTGACTGATCGAACAACTATAAACGAACGAACGAACGAACGATCGAACGAACGATCGAACGAACGAACGAAAGAACGAACAAACGAACAAACGAACAAACGAACGAACGAACGATCGAATGAACGATCGAACGATTAACGATGGAACGAACGAACGAACGAACGAACAAACGAACAAACGAACAAACGAACAAACGAACAAACGAACGATCGAACGAACGATCGAACGGTTAACGATGGAACGAACAAACGAACAAACGAACAAACGAACAAACGAACAAACGAACAAACGAACGATCGAACGAACGATCGAACGGTTAACGATGGAACGAACGAACGAACAAACGAACAAACGAACAAACGAACAAACGAACGATCGAACGAACGATCGAACGGTTAACGATGGAACGAACGAACGAACAAACGAACAAACGAACAAACGAACAAACGAACAAACGAACGATCGAACGAACGATCGAACGGTTAACGATGGAACGAACGAACGAACAAACGAACAAACGAACAAACGAACAAACGAACAATCGAACGAACGATCGAACGGTTAACGATGGAACGAACGAACGAACAAACGAACAAACGAACAAACGAACAAACGAACAAACGAACGATCGAACGAACGATCGAACGGTTAACGAACAAACGAACAAACGAACAAACGAACAAACGAACGATCGAACGAACGATCGAACGGTTAACGAACAAACGAACAAACGAACAAACGAACAAACGAACGATCGAACGAACGATCGAACGGTTAACGATGGAACGAACGAACGAACGAACGAACAAACGAACAAACGAACAAACGAACAAACGAACAAACGAACGATCGAACGAACGATCGAACGGTTAACGATGGAACGAACGAACGAACGAACGAACAAACGAACGAACGAACGAACGAACAAACGAACGAATGAACGAACGGACGGACGGACGAATGCATTTGATGACAGACTTAATGAGAGAGCGAATGAATGAAAGAATTGATGATTTTCCTGACTATAGTCACTCACAATAATACATTAATTAATTAATACATTAATTAATTAATCATGAGCCGACAACTGACCAATCGACCATCGGACTGTTCGGACAGAACGATGGACAATATCATGGATTGCGAGGCTTAGATGGAACGGCGGTCAAGAGACTAGTGAGTATGGACATTTTATTGTTAGAAGAAATATACGGGGCTCGTCGCGAGAAATGACCATTGTCGAGCATGCAGCTGAGTAAAACCTCGGAGCGCGGACATTTGCCCCTGGACAAACCTCCCCCGGACAAAACCCTCGAACAAAACTCTCCCCCGGACAATTCTCCCCAGGGTAGGACAAACAACCTGGTAGAACACATTGCGTATAAGTGGTTGTACTATAAAATGCCGTTCCTAAGTACGCAAGTTGAATTGATGAAAAGAATTCTCGCTAAATAGAAGCCGGATTGATACAAAATCATTTTTACTTAAATGGAAGTTGGATTGATGAAAATATTTTTGCTTAAAATGGAGCTGGATTGATGAAAATATTCTTGCTTAAATTGGAGCTGGATTGATGAAAATAATTGTTATTTAAATAGAAGTTGGATGAAACGAATTTTTACCTAAATGGAAGCTGGATTGATGATAAGTATTCATTCTGTCCTAAGTTGCACCAACAGGTATTGGCTTCATGTCGGAGTGACTGAACGACACTTACAAGCTATAAGTTCATGCCTGAATGACAGCGACATGGTGTTTACCCGTATGATACTAACTTAGTTGACACAGCACTGCGAACTGCATGGATAATAATATTAGTCCAAGTTTGAGCAAAAAATGCCTACAGAAATAGGCTATGCGCAGCAAAAGGGGGATTGTCCGGGGGGTTAATGTCCTAGGCTAAATCAGAGGGAATTATCCGGGTGAGGGGTTATTTTCCGGGGTTTTTGTCCGGATTTTTTTCCAGGGGGAAATGTCGTATACACACAAAACCTCGGGTGCCAACTTCATGTCTCCATATAATTATATAATTATATAGATCCATGCAATGAAGATGCATGTGATGCTGATGATGCATGCACTGGCCCAGTTAGCTACATCGGTAAGAGCGCTGGCCTTGCGTCTGTACGCGACTCTGAAAGAGAGCGTGCGGGCCGCGGTTCGCTTCCCGAAGGTGACTATTTCAGATATGCGAAACTCGGACTGCCCCGGTCCGTATACCCGGGGACCTAAATGGCGTGGCGTCCATTTAAACGGGCGAGCGGTGCATGGTGAAGGATCTCACCCGATCAAATCCATTGAAAAATGAACAGGGTCGAGGCCATGCATATATAGACGGTCGCTATATAAAATCCGATTACATTTACATTTGCATGCAATGTATAAATTGTATATATTATAAGCACGTATATTTTATAAGCTTATCATTTCTGTGGAGTGATTAACTGGTTCAACCATGCATGGATTCAGTCTGCATGCAGACACAACTTAGCGATGAAAATACCAGTTTTATACTCTTACTTTTGTAGCCTACTTTTATTTATCTCTTCGTTGCCATATAGAGCCCCATGAATCAATCTCTCCACTCAGAGGCGCTACCGACTACAGCGCGGACATTGCCTCGGAGTTTCACGCCGAAGCGCACGAGCTATTTGTTTGTGTGTGCACTTGTTATAGCGCCCCTTCAAGCACACTACTCAGAGTCGCTCCCGACTGCAGAGCGGACACTGCATCGGAGTATCACGCCGAAGCGCACGAGCTATTGCAAATGAAGGACTTGCTCAAAGTCCCTATTCGCGGCGGCTTGAGGCAGATTCGAATCTGGGACCCTCCAACTAAAATGAGGCACCGGACCCACCACTGCACCAACGCACCCCATGTGCACCCCATGTGCACATGTCTTATACGTTTCAAGGATATTAAGTAAGCCTGAGTGATGGCGAACTTCCGCAGCGCCCTATCATAGCAGGATATTCTATCGGCCTATATAGGCCAATATATGACACGCAAGTAATTAGCATTAGCCTATAGTATAATATGCATGGTCTGTTCGTAAATTGTTTAAGGACTGCAATAGAAGATTCAAATGGATTAAGATGATCGTCTCCAAACTTGACGGACTTAATTGTTTCCCCATCTGCATGCTTACCCCGCTATATTTTATAAGGCCATCCATTGCAAACATACACTGCAACTATAATATAGGCTATTTTGACCTTTTAAAACCGCAGATCCAATTAACGGCTGCGTCCCTATAGGCTGTGTAGCGTCGGGGAGCATAGTCATCAGACCATAGAAAACTGTGTGGTTAAATATTGTAATTCATGACTAGAACTCTATTTTTCACAATAAAAATGTCCCCACCCCAACCTTCACCCGAATGAAAACTCAGCGGGTTTGAACAAATTGTGTGGGGTCATATTTGTCAGAGTGACGTTGTTAAAACCACCCCAAAGCGCCCAAACTACCCCGTGGCAACGCGTGCGCAGTGTCGCTCATGCATGCTTAGGCTAATTAAGTTGCTTAATTGCGGATTTTAACAAGGTCACGATCACATAGCCCACAGTCAACAATTGCAGGCACAATATCGACAACAAAGGCCTATATTTATTATAGGCATCGGACTACCGACCTATAGGCTACGTGGTTGTATCAACATATTTGCCCCGCTCAGAATTTCCGTATGGTCGCAGTCGCCACAACATGAAACGTGCGTGGAACGCGGCCATATAGAGAGAGTGTTCTGGCAGTAATCTAATTAAGATAATTTACCAAGTTATTGATTTACACATCAGTCGTACAGCAGCAGCTGCAGCAGCAGCAGCAGCAGCAGCAGCAGCCGAGCATGCAATCCAGTCGTGTATGCGTATGCATGCAAAATGGCGGAATGATCTGGTTCCCCGCTCTGCTGATAGACGCCGCGCAGACGTACTTCCGTCGGTCGTATATTTCGTTTCATGACTTCATTTCATCCATATATATATATATAGAGAGAATTTAGCAAACGCTGTTGGTCTTTGCGACGAAGAACTGGCCAGACTGGACACGCCGTCGGTCCTGGACACTAATTAACCACCCCGATTATTACTGCAGTCTGACCATGCTAATTATGCCGAACTTATACGCGGACGTAGAGACTTTTAAGTAGCGCGCTGCAGTCAGCGTTGAGCGGGGAGTATATATATCAATGAGTGCAGTTGCAGGTCAGGATATATATGAACCCTCTGCATATAAATGGTAGACAATGTAGCGAACGGGGCGCCACCCGTACGACTGGGGTCATTGTCATAGCTAGAGGTGGATCAGATCGGGAAAGGAAACAATGTAGACTGCAGATAATCGCTCATTCGGCTTTCAATTTGGCGTCTCTAGTATGCATTCGCTTTCATTTGATACCATATGCAAAATGCCTGCTTATGTATACTGACCCACTTATATGCCACAATAAAACTTAATCAGTTCGCCAGCAGTACGAGAATGGCAGAAAAATAACTTGGGTCAGACGTTTATGGATTTAGGATGTGGAATGAGGACTTCTCTATATGCATGGGATCCTGAGAGACTGTGAGGTTGAACCCACACCCCGGCAATTCTCCCCATGTTTGTCATTATATGCAGCGGCGCCCGCAGGCGTACGCACGTACGCAAGTGCGTACAGCGCGATGACTAAAAAAAAGGTCATCAGTATTTTCGGCGGATGGAAAAGGTATGTTTTGGGGAAAATTTTGGCTGATGACTAAAAAAAAGGTCATCAGTTTTTTCGGCGGATGGAAAAGGTATGTTTTGGGGAAAATTTTGGCTGATGACTAAAAAAAGGTCATCAGTTTTTTCGGCGACTTTGACGAAAAATTTTCTCGGTTCCCCTCCATCGAAAATTTCTGTGCGTACAAGAAAAAAATCCTGCGGGCGCCGCTGATTATATGCATACATATATATAATGTGTATATATATAGTATGTGTATATATGGTATGTATGTGTATATATATATGTCGGATTTTAAAATTGACGCCTATAAAAGCTTATCAGTTGAACCGGTTAAAAGTCACATGGAACAAATGAAATGTAGTTTTGCACTTTGAAACCTTGATTAGTCTATACCATGGCGAGAAAACTCACACATGTTTATCTGGTATCATAATCACCTTTACTGGAGCAGGCGCTTAGAAAATATCTACAGCAGAGTTGCTCGGCCGGTCTGCATGTTGTGCTTTGCCTCTTTTCTGTAAACGGTGACTGAATGACTATCCATTCGATGATCTTGGTTTCCTGTAATCAGGTCGGGGGCGCCCTCTGATGACCTGCTCTTGCTCCCACACTTACAATAACATTGCAGTTACATGTAGGCCTACAATCAGACAAAATGTCAGGCATTACTTATGCGCAACAGGTCAGCTGGCGCAGGAAAGACAGAGGGCCACCCACACTCATATATCCTGCGGCTAAGAATTGCAGGCAGCATAGCTAATACTTCATATCCACATGCTGTCCCTCGAGGCTGGCTATATAAGGAAGCTCAAGGGAATGCTCTTCCATATTCATCTTCTCCAGGCTCCAGCTCTTCTTCTTCGTCTTCTTCTTCCTCCTCCTCTTCCTCACCCTGCTCCTCTTCCTCTTCCTCCTTTTCCTCCTTCTCCTCTTCCTCTTCCTCCTGATTCCTCTTCTTCCTCTTCTTCTTCCTCGTCTTCCTGTTTCTACTCCTACTCCTCCTCGTCCTCATGATCCTCCTCCTCACCTTGCCCCTCTTCTTCTTCCTTCTCCTCTCCTCCTCCGTCTCCTCTTCCTCCTTCTCCTCTTCTCCCTGCCCCACTTCTTCTTCTTCTTCTTCCTTCCCTCCTCTTCCTCCGCTGCCTCTTCCTGTTACTCCCACCCCTCCTCCTTCTCTTCTTCTTCATCATCTTCTTCTTCTTCCTTCTCCTCCTCCTCTTCCTCCTCCTCCTCCTCCTCCTACTCTTCACCCTTTCATTCTTCAGTTTTTGTAGTGTTCCTGCATGCCAGGTTCCATGCATTGCATGTCATCGTTCTGTTTACAAGTTCACTGCTGCATGGTCAACATCACAGCAGGTATAACTTTACAAGTCAGCGTTTGAATTTTCGTACCGTTAAAAAGGCGCTTTATAATTGGGTTGTATAACATCCAGCGTAGGCTAAACACCCGCGCATGGCACTGACTAATGAATGGCCTCGTGCATGATTATAACCAGCGCTACAGAAGTCAGAGGATTAGATTAAGTCTATAAATAGATTTGACTGGCTGAAGGTCGATCAACTAACTATTCGATATACTGCATTCGGAAGTGCGTTGCAGAGGCGGATGGATATCAATCTGCGTCAAATAATCCGCTGCAGGTCACTGCGCATGCAGCAAGTAGTTCCGTTCAACGACGGTGCTTCATAACAATACTGATCATAGAGTCGCCCCTCCTTTACACAGGCTTGAGACTGGCACCATCTATAAGCCCAGCATCTTGCGAGGTTTCAATCCACATGTTTATGTATAGACCTCAACACGTATACACACAAGTCATGTAGACAAAATTACAGCGGCTTTGCTCGTGTGAGCAACTGAGCAACTGAGCAGAAGCGACGACGAAGAGCATAGATGTAAAAAACGATGAAAACGGAATAAAAAACGGAAAAAAACGTCGTTTTTTTCGAAAAAATAAAAAACGACAAAAAAACGATAAAAAACGGAAACGGTAAATAATTTGACTTTGCTGCATCTAAAACCGCATTTTAACCTTGAAAACATTCATTAGGAACCTACTACACGAAGGCTATCTCTTAAATGATGATGTTAAAGGATGAAATAATGACTTTAGTTAGCCGAATTCTTGAGAGTTGGCGGAAAACATAAGGAATATCCGAAAAAATTAAAATTAAGGAAAATAATAACCGAAAGTAAATGAATAAATAAAGTTAAAGAAAAAATAAAAAACGATAAAAAACGATGGGAAAAATAAAAAACGAAAAAAACGACGTTTTTTGGGAGTGAATAAAAAACGGAAAAAAACGTTTTTTACATCTATGACGAAGAGCATGTTACGTGTGGAAGAAAGCTTCTTCACAGGGCTCAAAGTGTGGCTGGACGGTCATGGACGGCGTCCATGCACTTATTTTAAAATCTGAACGCCGTCCTGCCACTTATTGGCCAGCACAGTCTGGAAAGGTAAGGGGCGTTCAGGCATTTATTTTTCCACACTTTAAACACTGCTTCTTCCTAATTGGCGCAACTGAGTGATGCTATATGACACCTGTGCTGCCTCATCATCAACCGAGTGAAGCGACGTCAATGTCATGTTGGCTTGTTGCTGTGTTTAACGACACTGCATGCCATTTCAAAGATGATTAGTGTCGCCCTCCTCATTTATCCTTGCTTTAGACTGGCACTGGCAGAGTGCAAACAATGGCGGAGTTCATGCTGTAGGCTATATACCTCGCAGAACAATTGAGACGGTATATGATATAAATTTATGTCTGACCTGACATACTAATTATGTGACCTTTCTGATATATGTGTGACCTGACATATATACGACCTTAACGCTGTATACATTCGCCGTGTACGATAATCCCACGTCATGCGCATGCGCGTTCCAGTTCACACACTCGCCTTTCTTAGGCGAAATCTAAAACTGGGTCAGGAAGAAAGCGAAGAGGGTGCACAGCACGGGGGTCTATTCCAGCCATGTATTGTATAGTCAGACGGACAACTAAGAAGAGGCGCCGATGAAACACTGCAGGCCATGCATCTTACCGTACAAATGCAAGCGGGAAAATGATGGCCAACGTAATTTCAATGAAATGGTAAGTATACGACTTACGCCACCTGCAATGTATACCGTGGCGAATGTATGCGTGTATAGATAGTGTCGTCTGCTATTGCGTGTTGTAATGTTTTGCAAGTATCACAGGGCCTACAATGTGCTTTATTGCAGGGCATGCAATGCATTCTGTGCTATTAAATGTTAGCGTATATGCTGCAGTGAAGGAATTAATCGTATCTGTTGTAGGTGGTGTCTGTGTAAACAGACATGCATGCCACCTTAATGTGGACAAACTGCTAAACGCACGTATACACTGTTATACAGCGTTAGCGGAATTAAAACATTCATAGAAATAAATGCTGCAGGGGTGCATAGCCTATACCATCGAAAAGGCTGAAGTGTCAGTTGACCCAGAATCAGGCAAGAGTCGAAGGGAGCGGAGGATGTAATTGGGGTAATAAGTGCATTCAATGGTGGTCGCTGGATCAGGAAGTTCGACGGTTGAACAAAGGGAGAAGGAGGAGGAGAGAGGAGGAGGAGGAGGAGGTGTGCGATGAAAACTGTGGATCCGCTGATGAATAAGTGAAATACCTATTCCAGGAAATACGGAAATGACGTGGTCATGTGGACAGTTGCAGTTTATGTGCAGTGCCTCCAGAGGACATACAAAACAAGCACCTTGTCACTCCCCTCTCTGCATCCATTCTTGTATCTGATCATAATTAGAGCGATATATACATGTGTCTGCATGATTGTGTATAAGAGGCGGATGTGTCATAAAGCGATCACACAGAATGAGTGCACATGACCTGATGGTTTCGCATGCATGGATGCCGCCGCAGGAGCAAGCGCAACAAAAGAGAAGAGCGAGGAACGGAATACTAAGCGGGTGGTCTCGGCGGGTAGGTGCATGGGGTGGGTGGGGGTGGGTGGGTGGGGGAGAGTGGTCCTGCATGGTGGGTGGGGGAGAGTGGTGCTGCATGGATATATCGCGATAAGTGGCCGGCCCCGCAGAGGCGTGATTACTCGTCTTTCGTCGCATTTCTCAAGCGTTGTGGCACGTGCCCCGACGCCGATTACCCCCGACCCTTTATGATTGAATATAAAAGTCTCATCGTGATTTAATATTCCGCATCTTTTGACGGACGGACGAGCGGGCGGGCGGGCGGGCGGGCGGGCGGGCGGGCGGGAGGACGTCCAGCTGTGAAGGCGGGTGGCGGCCTGCGGCGGGGCGGGATGCCTCGCCTGCCGGTCTATATGCATCGTGGTCCAGGGCCGGTCGAGGAGGAGTGTGGGCCGGCTCCGCGGGATCGTGTAATCGCCTAAATATGATTTGTGATGGAGTCCGGAAGAGGAGCGCGGAAAGGCGGATGGAAGGAGAGGAGGCGGATGGAAGGAGAGGACGAGACGGAGGCGGAATGAAATCGCTAATGGGACTCGACTAACGACCGAAGTCCAGTCCGGAAGTCGGCAACAAATATGTATTTATTACGAGTCGTCGACACGCGTGCGCAATATGAAGAGAGAGCGGAGGGGGAGGAGGAGAGGGAGCGAATTAGTGAAAGTGTGGCTGGACAGATGGGGTAGGGAGGGGCTGCGCTGGCCTCATCGCGCGGCGGACGGGCGTCGTGCGGGCGGTAAAAGGAGCTGAAGCACGCGAATAATGCGTTGGCCACCAAATAGGATATAAGGTAAGATATAGGGAAACGGAAAGGATGATGAATAGGGTAGAGAAAGAGAGAGAGAGAGAGAGACATACATATAGAGAGAGAGACATAGAGAGAGAGACAGAGACAGAGAGGCAGAGAGAGACAGAGATAGAGAGACAGAGACAGAGAGTGACAGAGAGAGACAGAGAGACACACACAGAGAGACACAGAGACAGAAGGCAAGCAAAAGATGGGTAAGTTGGCAGGAGCGGGGGGGGCAGATGAGACTGTCCTTATCCTTCGCATAGGTCCACCAATCTGTCTGTCTGTCTGTCTGCCTCTCATCTTTGACCTTGTTCTGTTCTCTGGCATGTCTCTGTATGTCTGTTTGTCCGCCAGTCTCTCTGTTCGCTTGTTTGTTTGCTTGTCTGCTTGTCTCCCTGTCTGTCTGTCTGTCTGTCTCGCTATCTGTCTGACTGTCCGTGACATTTCTGCAGCTACTTATATACGCCATTCTTCCATGCAATCATAGAGCAGCCCAAACCACTTTGCCTTCCTACCTCGTCACCACTCCGCATTCAACAGCGCCCATACGTCATCCATTCGTCCATCCGTCTATCCGTCTGTCGACCTTCCGTCAGTCCGTTTATTCCAGGCATTAATCAGTCCGCCGCGCCGGCCATTTTTCGGCGACCCAGTACGCACGCGAACCCCCCACCCCAACCCACCCACCCCAACCTCCCTCCGCTCATCAATGCCCGCCGTCGCCGCCGCCGAAAACAACGAATGAAATGACGGCGCGCCATACGCCACTCACTCACCCCAATTATCATAATACGCGATGTATGGGGCGCCGTCCGCGTCTCCTCCTCGATCAGCGGCGATGCAGTGACGGCGGCGGCGGCGGAACGGACAGCGCCGCAGCCGCCGCCGCCACCGCGGCCTGTGCCACCACGCTCCCTGCCTTCTCGGCCGCCGCCGCCGCCGCCATCGCCGCCTTCGCTGCTCCTTCCTACCGCCGCGGTCGCCGCAGAAACGACGGCCTTTGCGCCGCCGTTGATATCATAATTCGTAGAGTTCTCTCTCGGGTAGGGACGTCTTTCGCGTCCGCGTCGTCGTCATCGTCGTCATTCGCCGGCGGTCGGCCTTAGTTTCAGCGCGGCGACAGAGGGCGACAGGCAACCACCACTCGCTGAGCGGATTAGGCGCCAAAAAGCAGACGATTGCTAACTAGATCTGTATGGGTGTGTTGTGTGTGTATATGTATATAAGTATATAGGCTACATATAGATAGATAGATACATAGAACAGACAAACGTTGTTCCTGGTGTCTGAGGAATTCGATTGGGATTGAAGAAATCGGGCGGAGGAAGAAGAAGAAGAAGAGAAGACGGAAGAAGAGTGGGGAATAGAAAGAGAGGCAGACACACCGAAGGGAAGGGAGGATAGAGCTGGAATTCCTCCTATAGACAGACCACCGATCGATCTGGAGGAATCGGAAGAGGAAGGGATCTGACCGCCTCCTTCCAACCGGATTTAACTGGCTAAGTCTAAGTCCCTCTCGCCGTCCGCCATCCTTTGGGATCGTTTGCTGCGGCGGCTCCGACCGGAAACGGATCGACGGCCGGACGGAAGAGGAGAATGTCGCGCCGGAAACAGTTAAAGCCGCGACATCTGGAGGCAGAAGAAGACGAGGCCGGACCCAGTAAGTACGAATCAACCCGCGACAGTTTATGGTGCACCAGTTCAAAATATCCGTCACTTTCCTATGATTTCAGCGTTCTTGTCTTCTTGATGTTAACAGTTTCAATATATATATATATATATAATGTATATATATAGTATGGCAAAATATCTGACATTATTATTGTTATTAAACTTATTATTGTTATTTTTTGCAACGAGACAAACATGATCCCTCGGGGACTTCAACACTCTCGATAAAAGCAGATTTGTCTGGAATATATATTCGTCAAGGTCCTAGTTGGAGAAAGTACCCCTAAAAGCGACATTATTATTATTATTATTATTATTATTATTATTATTATTATTATTATTATTATTATTATTATTATTATTATTATTATTATTATTAATTATTATTATTATTATTATTATTATTATTATTATTATTATTATTATTATTATTATTATTATTATTATTACTATTATTATTATTTTCATTATTAATAAAATATGTGTGAAACAATTTTAATATTTTAAAATTAAGTCATTAATAATTAATTATGCCTAATTAATTAATTAACGGAGGGAATGCAGCGGAGATGGAAAGCTTGGCATTTAATCTAATATAATTTGTTAACAATTTTAATACAATTAAAAATAGCAGTTTTCCGTCATGCAGTCTATCATTCCGTCAAGACATTTCTTCCAAGCACCCCATGGAGTTTTCGTGCGTCTCTGAAAAGCTATATTCTTTGAGAGGCGCTATATAAATGTCAAGATATGCGAGATACGATCCACCGTATATATATATACCTTAATATCAGCGTAAATATATATATATATATATATAATATGTCTTATTTCCTGACGTATTCAAGATTGTTATTTGATGTAACGTTTTTTAATACCGAGCCAAATTCTTTTAAGTCGGCTTGATGTAGAAAATGGGACGCGTCACATGTGCAATGTGTGCAATGTGCGCATGTGCTTTGACTGCAATGTTCCCACCACTGCAGCAGCGCAGAGTGTTCTGTTGGCAACATGATGCATGTGAGGCTCAACGCAACATGCAGACAAAGTGACAATAGACTATATGATATCTTGATGGAAGTAGCCTATATACGTGTTACCATATCCATGGGCCCCTTATGTAATTAACTCCGCCATGCATGGTCCTTATGGGTTCTCACAGTGCCAGTCCCAAGCCTGGGCGAAGGAGGAGGGCGACGCTAATGATAATTGTTGTCAGATATATATATATATATATATATATATATATATAGGGCCTATATTATAGTTAAATTGAAGATACTACTATAGTCATATAGGCCCAATATATATACATAAGCGCATCATCGTCGTGAACTTCATCCGTCCATTCATTCATTCATCCATCCATCCATCCATTCACTGATTTATCTGTCTAGAGGCCTAATAAGTCATTGTAATGTGATTGCAGGCCTAGGCCTATCGTCATTGTCATCCCCGTTCTCTTCTTCTTTAAGAACATCAACACCACTGTCATTGTCATTGTCATATAGTGCACCGTCATCACCATCACTCATCATCATCATCATCATCATCATCATCATCATCATCATCGTCATCGTCGTCGTCGTCATGATCATAGGCGTATGGGACATTTCGGCAGTAAGGGGGAGGGGGGCAAAGATTTGACTTTGGCCCGAAAAGTATACTTTACATTTTTGCGGACCGCGAGTCGCCCGACATTTTTCATCGACCAAATGTTCTGATGACCTTGTTTAGTCATTTCGTGCAAATTTTCAGAAAATATAACTGTTTTACCCATGTGTGCTCGAAAAAATCCTTCCATGCCTGTTTGCCCGAAAAAAGGTTTGTCCGCCCGTGGCTGTTTTGCCAGGAAAACACATTTGCTCGAAATTTGGGGGGCATTTGCCCCATGGACTCCCGCTTCCTACGCCTATGGTCATCATCATCATCATCATCATCATCATCATCATCATCATCATCATCATCATCATCATCATCTTCTTCTTCTTCTTCATCATCCTCATCAAGCACTATCACCACCACTATCGTGCACCACCACCATCACCATCACCACCACCACCACCACCACCACCACCACAAACACCACCACAAACACCACCATGGCCATCGCACACGTGCACATAATTATTATGCAAAAAGTCGAAGCCAGGTACTTCCAGTACCGGCAGCCCTATACTATAGATATAGATATACGACGCAATTCGTGTTATTGCACGAAACATAACTGTACGGAATGACGTAATTGTATTTTTAATTTTAGTTACGCTAGAAACGCGCATTTAATCAGGCATGCATCATAATGGCCAGCGTGGACCGTGGATCGACGCCATGTTTGAACACGCTTCTGTTCAGACGTTGCCTGTATACATACATTATGGCTAATATATACGCATTATTGATAATGCTAATTGATAAAACAGATCGCTGCAGTGTATAAGCATGTATATATATACACACATGTAGATTAGCGCCTTCATATTAAGGGACCTATATACAAAACATGTCCAACTTATATCGCTTGGATTGGGTTGCCGAGATATTTAATAGCATTCTAAGCTGAAATAATTAGCAAGTCGTGAATTAATGATGAATGCCGAATTACATATCATGGACATCATTTCCACCACGGACTATTATATATATATAGGCCTATATATATACATATATAGTGAATATTGGCTCGATATTTATTGCGCTGTGTACGTGATGATAATGTTTCTGTATACCTGCATGCAGTAAATTCATGCAGCGCGCGATTGCCAACAGTTTCGCCTTACCAAGCTGGAATGCTTAATTTAGCGATAATTGTCTTCGTTTTCTTTGTATTCAGATTAACTGAATTAAGAAGCTTATTTAACGCAAATTTGTATCAGACTTAAGACATCTTACAGGCATGCCGCACTCAGGGTTTTCATCTTGAACAGAATTAAAACCTACATATATTTGCAAGTGTATAAGGCATGTATTTTATATATAGACCTATATGCCTACATGTGCAGATATAGGCCTATATTCACGTATGCATCATATACATTGACTTTCATTCATTATTCATCACAAGGATTTATATAGCGCCCCAAGTTTTCCACTCAGGAGCGACCTCTGCTAAAGAGGACAGCTTTAAGATTGCGATAGGTGTCAGAGGGAGAGGAGTCAGAGGACCCTTGACAGCAGCGGGCGCAGGTATCGAGGTATCCCATTTCAGATCACTGCAGGGCCAACAGCAAAGCGAGTCGCTGTCCGATACATCATAGAAGCACGCGAATGACTATAGAGGACAAGAAGTTCGCCCTAAGTACATGCAGGAGCGAAGTGAACGGCGGGCCTGGATAGGCTATATTAACATACTATAACACCACGCACATAGGCCTGTACTGTATATAAGATATATATATAGTACAGGATTTACGCAATCGCAGATGCGGTTATGTATTGTAAATATGCAAGTATATAAGTAAACATGCATGTAACTATGTATGTGTGCAAGTATGCATGTATGTATGTATGTATGTATGTATGTATGTATGTACGTATGTACGTATGTATGTATGTATGTATGTATGTATGTATGTATGTATGTATGTATGTATGTATGTATGTATGTATGTATGTATGTATGTATGCATGTTTTTGGTCCCAGTGTTTCTCTAGCCCTGAAAAGTTACTTCACAGCTTCTAAGCTTCAACCGTTTAGAATGAATGATGTCTGATTCTTAATTCAACAATTGGCTGCGTTCGTGCATATATAGCTGTACAGTGCACAACTGTACATGTATATATAGTATAGGTATAGCTTCGTTTCTATTGCACTGTATACATAGACGTATACATAGACGGAGATAGGGATAAAGAGAACGATACATGCACAGACAGAGGCAT
This sequence comes from Lumbricus terrestris, assembly GCA_949752735.1. NCBI lineage: Eukaryota > Metazoa > Annelida > Clitellata > Crassiclitellata > Lumbricidae > Lumbricus > Lumbricus terrestris. The sequence goes on along the minus strand of OX457044.1, from coordinate 37,138,137 downwards.
ACACTCAAACGAACTAATTCCTGCATGCGAGTTTCCGATCATCTTTGTTCATTGTATACGCTTTGACTATACAATGACAGCGTGTCACATAACTTCGCCACTGTTGACGCTCTGACAGTGCCAGACCCAAGCCTGGATAAAGGAGGAGGGCGACTCTAATGATCGTTTGCTGTCACCAGGTGTCGTCAAATTGAAACAAGCACCAACACAGGTTGCCTGGTGGCATTGTTATAGAACTTTAATTAGCATAGGACTATATAATTATGTGCGTTAGATTACGTTTAGGTGGTTACGTAACAATGGACCAAGGTGTTGCATCAATATGACGAGAGAAGTCCACTATGTACAGGTATAGAGTATATATATATATAGGCCTATACTGTAGCTTGAGTTTCATGGCACTGTGTGATAACAAATGTCATTAGCGTTACCCTCCTCCTTTGTCCAGGCTTGGGGTTGGCACTTCCAACGTACTAACAGTTGTGGACTTCCCATTATATGTATACGTAAGCAGGTACAAGCTTGCATTCTCTTGCGTGTGTGTGCGCGTGTGTTTGTGTGCGCGTGCGTGCGTGTGTACTTCATATGTAACGTAATCCGATCATTTATATAGAGCAAGAGCAATAATCTCTGGACCTGTCGGGCGTCGCCGCCGCCGCTGTCGTCTCTGGCGCATGCATCTGTCAAGAAATCTCATCGTTGTCGTCAGATGTCGCCACCCGATAGTCGTCTGCTTCCGTCACCCGCCACCGCTAGATGTCATCGTCAGAGATCGTCGCTGCTGCTGCTGCTTCGGTTGCTAGTGTCTGCTGCCTCGTGTCACTGCGTGGGTCACCCGGCCACATGGGGACTGCCCGCTCAAGCCGCCAGAGGTCCTGCTACCGACCACAAGATGTCGCCTCCATCGGTCGCCAGTTTGCTCCCGCCTGTCGCCAGGGGTCGCGATCGTCGGCCGATAATCGTCGATCGTTGCCGTCTTACGGCCGCCCCCTCGGCCGCAAATCCGGGGTCAATTGGCCTCGTGGGGTGGGCACGCCTAGTCGTCGTCGTCGTACAGCTTTTAACCCTTGGCCCCGACCCGCCCTTCCAACTCATCCGTGCACGCGCTTCCTCCATCTATACTGGCGCTAGAAAATGACAAATGGCGGCGATAGGTCAGATGAGCAATTATTCGCGGACTTCGATTTGATTATATACGACGACGACGGTCCGGCAATATTAGTTGGCTGTGCATGCAAAGACGGGATTTATATAGCGCCAAACTGCTCCGGTCATCTGCGCTCAAGCTCGATGCCATCCATCCATGATCCATGGGCAATGCTGCACGGCTCTGATTGATGTCATCTGGTTGTTTCTTGCATGGTCTCTTAAAACTGAAGACTTTATTCCTCCATTAAGATCTATAGTTTTATGTGCGCTTGTCCCCTTGAAAGAGACTGCTCAGACTCAGCCCATCTTCACCCTTGCGAAGGTGCAGCACAAAGGTCCAGTCGCAGTATAGGCCTACATCTGCATGGCGATCCTTGCATTCGTATACGAATTTAATATGATAATCCATATTTAATTACTATGCTTGATTGGGCGTGACCTCGTGGACGTTACTTACATGCATATCTCATAGACTCTTCTTTCAAGACTGCTCCACTAAGACTGCCATATGTGCAACGCACGTCAGTTTTGGAGTTTTTTTTTATCATATCTCTGCATCAATTAAAGTAGGCCTATATGTTTTCTCAAGTATGACGAGATGCCAATAGGTCTGTTACCGTCTGTAGACTATTGGTCATCTTGTATTCCATAAAAGCTGCGTAAATTGACAAGATTGCATACACCCAGACCCCATCCCTCTCCTATAATTATGTGAAGACATTGCCGTCCTCTGTATAATTTGTATACGGCGTCTGTTGCCTCATGACTGCCATGGCATGCAAGGCTTACTGTAAGCCTACATAATTATTGCATTTATCTTGAATAGTTGACGACACCCATCTGTAGTCACGTAGGCTACCATTTCTGAATACAACAAAAAGAAGCAACGCAATGAGCTATAGGCAAGACAATGCTTAGCTATAGACCTATATGCCCATGGTAGAGCTACACTTGGGCTGCTACGGGCAGACATGCTTCTCCTCGTCCTAATGTTTTATTGCTCGCGTATAATTTCTGCCAACTTGGCGCTTCCTATACAGTCTGCATATAGCCCGCAGTCTAATCTTTCTGGTTTGTGGAAATGGACATTAAAACAGCGCTGGAGAATATAAACTCCCGTCCATTTCGTCTCCCATCGGCTTCCCCGGTCCTTGTGATCTGCCATATAGTGTGTGTTATCAGTTCGAGGTCCAGTGCACAGTTCCAGCGAAAGGAACCGATGTACGCGTATACATGTATCTGCGGAACCGTGTGCATGTGTGCGCATGTGTGTGTGTGTGTGGTTGGGTGATGAATAGCGTTTTAGCATTGATCGGTTGGAGATGAATTATTTCGAATTTATACGTTTATTCTGCCCGTGGGACTCGCCCATTAAACAATCTATGGGTCGCATATCCACTCAATTAGCCGCAGGGGATTGGGGCAGTTGACTGAAGGTCTTCTAAGATAACAATGACAACGTTCACCAGTTGAGTGCTCACTAAGTGGTTTTCTGCTGCGCCCCATTTGACTCGCTGCCCAACGAACCAACAGTGCCTACAATCAAAAGGGTCAATCGCTTTCTTATGTTCGCTCAAGGATGAATATTTCAATCAATAAATCAATCAAATGCCGGAAAGCTTAGCTGCAGCGTATACGAAAAACTACCACATTTCGAAAGTCCGCGTTTTGTTATTTTGGTCGCGCACTGATGATCAAAGTAGGAAAAATGTGATGTGGACAACATCTGGTGTTTACAGTCCATAATGGTTTCCTGGGAAAATGCTTTATTTTGTGACATTATGCAGCAGTCTTTCCATATACAAACAACGGGTATCAAAAAGGTGAATGAACACATGCATAGACTCAGATGCAGGGACTTAGATGTAGTGGTGGGGTGGGGGGGGAAGAGAGGACCATCCCCAAATTTGTTAAAAATTTGCCAAATTTGTGTTGGTGGGGACATAACTGCCTAAATCCCCAAATTTCAGAAATATTTCTATAAAATATTAATATCCTTATGAATTCAGTGTTATCCATTGTTTAACCGAAATGAGCAATTTTTGATAATATAACAGCTTAAAATGCTACCATTACATTGTGCAAATAAAAAAGTAATGAGGTGGTGGACGATTATTGATGTCTTCAACCACGTCTCTCAGCACTGAAATTATGAGTAATGTTGTCAACATGACACCTTAAAACGTTACTATGTGCAAATTCAAAAATGTTAAACAATGGGTAGGGACATTTATTGAAGACTTAAACCAAGTCTTTTGGTACAGAAATTACGAGCAACTTTGTTGATATGTGTCACGGTGAAGCCCGGCAGACATGAATCACGACGATCTACGGCGCTACAGAAGCGGCGCTAGAGGTCATCGGAGTGCAGCCGGTGGAGGGTGGAGGGTCGACGAACCGTTGGGGCAGATGACAACCGGCCTGCTGATAAGAACTCTGCTCCGCCAGGTCCGATCGGATTTCATAGCGGGGCGCCCTCGCTCGGGCCTCTAATAAATCAACGAAATGGCGACTGAAGCCCGGCGGGGGCGTCGAACAGGCGACGGACTGATCGGGCCGAGACGTACTAATGGAGGAGCTGGCCTTTGTCATCTGACGCCCATCGTCGCCCTCCCCTCCCCAACCCGGGGTACCCTGATACCCCCGGTCGTGAGCCCGACCCCACATCCAGCGGACCCTACAGCGTCTTTGGAGGGCGGGCCAACGAAGGCCCGCGACGAAGACGATTGGCCAGGCGTCGAAAGGTAGCGGCACCAATCGACCAATCGGCGCTGGGGCCGACCGACGACGGATGGACGGAAAAGCACTTCTGAGTCGGACGGTGAAGAGGACGGTCGCGGGGGTTTTCTGGGGGCTGAACTACGTGGGGACTTCCTTCTTCCAAGAGACGTTTACCGATCTACTTTACTTACTTAACTTTAGGCCTATAGCATTCTTCAATAAAGTTCTAAATAATAATAACCTCGTCGATATGAGTCGTATATAGTAAGGAGGGGATAGGCCTACACCACACCACGACATTTATGGCGCAGTCAACTGGATAATTCTGAGTATATTGGCGAGATTGTGCGAACTGGAACTTTGAAATTCTTTGGACGTCCAAGAAACGGTGAAGAAATCTGGAAGCGTTAAGCGTCTGCGGACTACCACGCTTGTTGAAGAAGACGGAATCGGCGGAGCTGCAATCCACCTCGCCGATCAAACGATTAGACGAGTGAGGAAAACCGAGTCGAAGACATCGCAGGACTACACGCGATCTGGACGATCCAGGAACAACACCACATGCAGACTTGGACAGGTAGGATCTTTGCTGGTGTCCGGTAATTTCTGGGGAGTACGTTTGTAAGTCCGAAGGCAGGATTCGGTGGAAACATTTCTGACTGTTTTTGTGTTTTGTTTTGATTTCCTCTGTCTGAACGCTGGGACTATCCACTCTATCTCTCCCTGTTTTCTTGTTGTTGTTGTTGCAATGGACCGCTTAACGCTCGAGCAGCAAGCGGGTATCAGAAAGATGTCTAGCGATAGATTAGCAACGTGTTTGCGGGAGGCTGGTTTAGCCTTACCAGCAATAGAGGCTATGGGACGCATAGATTTGATGGAAAATTGGGCGGAGTTTGTGTCTGCGGGCCACGAAACCCCTCCCGAATTTGACAGTCCCCGTGGGCGGACAAGTACAGATCCAAGTTTGGAGCTGGAACGTCAACGTTTGGCCTTTGAGATGCGGCGGTACGAGGAAGAGAGAGAGGATCGAAGACGAAGAGAGAAGAAGGAGGATGAAGAAAGGGAAGAGCGAAGATGGAGAGAAAAGAGAGAGGATGAGGAGAGAGAAGACAGGCGTAGAGAATTGAAACTGCGTGAAGAGCAGTTGGACCTGGACCGCGAGAGGCAAAGGCGAAACGAACTTGACAGTTGTCGCAAGCAGTCGTTAGCCGGTAGAATAAAACACTTTAGCGATGCGGTTAAACAGGTCATAGGAAAATTCCCACATGATGGTGCGGAAATGCCCTGTTATTTCGACCATATTGAGCGGCTGTTTAATCAGTTCGAAGTTGACGACGATGTTAAGGCACACTTATTGTTAGCTAACCTTAACGATCGAACCAAAGCGTTGACCACACGGCTGACACAAGACCAGCTTTGCGACTATGAGAAACTTAAGGACTTTTTGCTTCGAGAGTTTCGAATTAGTCCAATTCAACTCCGCGACCGCTTTCTCTCAACCAGAAAATCTTCTGACGAAACTTACACTGCTCTCGCGTCTAGAATCCAGAATGCTTTGTGTTATTACTTTCGCAGTAGGCGTGTAGGCAATTCTGTTGAAGACCTCGTTAGTCTGTTGTGTGCCGACCGTCTCAAGGAACTTCTGCCCCGGGCGTGCTTGGATTTTATCCTCGCGCAAGAAAAGGATGAATGGCTACGGATAGAGGAGCTAGCAGCCACAGTAGATAACTATATGGCATACCATCACTGGAGTGGCGAACCTATCCGCTGGAGTGGCTCGAGTAATTCCACCAGCTCGAGTAGCTCTACGCACGCTCGGATTAGCCGTACAGCGCACCCGACCAATCAAAACGAGAACATAGCAACTAGGAAAGTAGAGGTTGTTAGTGCGTCAGGTAAGGACGAGAAGATCTCGAAGGAAGAGGCCTTGCGTAAGGGTTTATGCTTCCAGTGTGGGTCTGACAGCCACCGAGCTTTTCAATGTGGTAAAGCTAAGAACCCACAAGGCAACAAAAAGACGGCCCACGTGAATGCGTGTGAGGCGAATAAGGTGAAAGGTGATTTGGCGTCGAAGAAGATTAGTTGTAATGTCGACGCTATTAAGACACCCAAATCCTTTATTGATGCTGACCAGTTCCATGTAAGATCATATATGGATGTTCAAATTGATCAGTTAGAGAACCAAAGAGCACTTATCGACGGGGGGTCTGAAATTTGTTGTATACGGCAATCGCTGGTGAAACATCTAAACCCACCCGTACACAAGAGAGTTAAACTGTCAGGCCTTAATGGGAAGTCAGAAATCACTGATGTGATTCGCTTACCCGTAAGACCAGTCATGGAAAACGCCGAGGGATTAACTAACATCGCTCCGCCCGTGCTAGTGTGGTTAGCGGTGGTCCCCAACCTGCATGAGGCAGTGATAATAACACCAACGGTGGAAACACTCCTGAAGGAGACAGCGGTGTATGACGTGCTGGCCGTGAATATGGCTGAGATTGCTCAGATCTCGACCGACCCGGAAGCCGGTAGAACAGACCCGGTCTTTACCACGTCGGAAGACGAAGGGGAGGAGGTTATGTGTAGCGGGATAGGAAGTCAACAAAGTGAGAAACCGGTGAGTCAGTCTGAGTTCTTGGACCCGGACATCCCTGCTTTGCCCGAAAACGAACGAACAGCGGGGGCAAATACGCTGTCGATCGAGCAAAGTCAATGTCCATCACTGGCCCCGTATCTTAAGATGGCCCAACAGAACCGTAATAATTTTCTGTTAGAGGGGTCACTCTTGTACCATCGCGAAAGTATGGTGGGTCATAAGGTCAAGCAGCTGTGCTTACCGGAATCGAGAATAGGCACCGTGCTGGAGATGGCTCACGATGCGCCTTTCGCAGGTCACATGGGTTTCAAGTCCACGCGTGACCGGATTCGGCTCAGCTTTTGGTTCCCCCACATGGGGGATAAAATCAAAAGGTATTGTTCTTCTTGCTCTGTGTGTCAACTTCGAGCGCCTGTAAAGACGGCTCATCGTGTTCCCATCACTCCTATTCCAAGGGACGAGGAACTTCCGTTTACACATTTGTCCATGGATTGCATTGGCCCAATCATCGCTGAAAGTGATCCGACCATCTCGAAACCTGAATTCAACTATGCACTGGTTATTGTCGATCGGTTTTCTCGTTGGCCGATGGCCTATCCGTTACGATCTCTGAGTGCTAAGGCAGTGTGTGATGCCTTATTACAGGTCTTTATGACATTTTCAGTGCCCAAGGTGATTAGCTCGGATTGTGGCACAAGTTTTAAAAGTCAATTAACACAGGAAATGTTAAAACGTTTAGGCTGTTGTCCGCGTTTCAGTACCCCAGGCCATCCGGAGGCGAACGGTTTGGTCGAGAGATGCAATCAAAGCCTAAAGAGTATGATCTACAAGTTGGCTCAGAACGACCCAAGGGGTTGGCATCGTCTCCTGCCATTTGTCCTGTGGAGTCTTCGTGAACGTCCTTCTGCAACCACTCATATCAGTCCATATATGTTGGTATACGGCACGGTCCCCAGGGGACCCTTGTCTATATTGAAAGAATCATGGGCAGGTGAACGTGAACTTCCGTTCAGCCTAGGTAAGACACCAGAAGCGTATTTGAGGGACTTGAGGGACAACTTAGAACTAGCCAAGTCCTATGCTGACTATCACTCTGAAGTCGAGCAGAAGAGATATGCTATCCATTATAATTTGCGAAGTATGGATAGGCGATATCAGGTGGGGGATAAGGTCATCCTCCTCGCGCCTGATAGTAATGGGGCCAAGTTCTATAACCGTTGGAGGGGTCCAGGAACTGTAGTTAGAGTCAAGTCACCCTATTCTTACATCGTCGATATTGAGGGCACCCATAGACATGTGCATGCTAACAAAATCCGGAAGTACAATGAGCGGATCGAAGAGGCAATTGTAGATAATTGTTCAGTTGTGTTCGATCGAGATGAGGATTTCGGGTCCGTGGAAGTCGTCGAAGAGTACAAGGACACCCACCCCCGGCCCAGTACGCTCATTGATCCTGTTAAACTTGCCCACCTATCTGACTCCGAGAAACAACAATTACTAACTCTTCTTGACCGGTACCCCGAGGTCTTTTCAGAGAAACCAGGTTTCTGTCCGCTCATGGAGCATGAAATTAAAATCCTACCTGACTTCAAACCCAAACGCTTGCGCGCGTATCGCATTCCTGAACTACTCAAACCGGAAGTGGCCCGACAGATACAGGAGATGCAGGACTTAGGCATTATTGTTCCGTCGACCAGTGAAATGGCCAGTCCGATCGTCTGTGTACTAAAGGGACCAGACGGTCGGAAGGGCGTAAGACTAGCCGTAGACTACAGGCATGTGAACATGCATTCAGCAGGTGACTGCTACCCTACCCCGAATGTGGGGGACGTTCTTCAGAAGGTCGGGAAGGCGCGGTTCATTAGTTGCTTTGACGCAAAGAGCGGATATTGGCAGCTTCCGGTGAAAGAATCTTCTCGGTATCTTACTGCTTTTGTGTGCGATGAAGGCCTATTTGAATTCACACGTATGCCGTTCGGCCTCAAATCTGCTAGTAATACTTTTATCCGTTGTGTGTCCAACATTTTGCATCCCATCCGGGACTTCACCGAGCCCTTTGTTGACGACATGGCGGTGTTTTCGATGTCTTGGGAAGAGCATCTTGCTCACTTGGAAGGGTTTCTTAAGACTATTAAAGGCTCTGGTTTGACTCTTAGCTTAAAGAAATGTAGTTTTGGGCAGAGTCATGCGACTTTTGTCGGTCATGTGATTGGATCCGGGATAATCGAACCAGATCCGGAGAAAATTGCAGGATTAGACCAAATCCAGCCACCCACCACCAAGAAGGAGGTGAGACGACTCATCGGCTTTTTCAGCTATTTTCGAAACTTTATACCGTCTTTAGCTGAGACTGCTCGAGTGATAACCGACTTGACGCAGAAGCATATTCCAACGAAAGTGCCCTGGAGTGTGGAACACCAGAGGGCACTAGATAAGCTCAAAAGTGATTTAAGTAACGCTGTCAAATTACATGTAATTGATTTCTCAAGAGAGTTTGGTTTGTCTGTGGACGCCAGTGGATCCGCGGTAGGCTGTTGTCTTTTTCAATGGTCTGATGAGGGGCATGAACGCCCCATTTCTTTTGCAAGTGCAAAGTTAACAGATGTTCAGACGCGGTGGTCAACAATTGAAAGAGAAGCTTATGCTGTCATTTGGGCGCTAAAACGCTTTCGTCCTTGGATCTTTCTATGCAGCATAACCATCTTTTCTGATCATAATCCTTTGTCTTTCCTGACTGAAGCCGCTCCAAAGAGCGCAAAGCTCGCTCGCTGGGCGCTGGCGCTACAAGAATTTAACATTTGCTTTAAGTATCGTCCAGGCCCAAAGAATGTAGCCGCCGACTTCCTGTCTAGGATTTGACGGAGACAGTGAGACCGGGACACCGGCGGGATCTGACCCTGCCGTCTGTAAATATGTACATATGACTAAAGCCGTTTTGTTGTGTGTGTTTCCTGAGGAACAATCATCCGACGTGAAGGAGGAAAGCGAGGACCAGCAACGCCAGGAGATCGTCACGATCGTCGGAATCATCTCGGGTGGGAGGGATGTCACGGTGAAGCCCGGCAGACATGAATCACGACGATCTACGGCGCTACAGAAGCGGCGCTAGAGGTCATCGGAGTGCAGCCGGTGGAGGGTGGAGGGTCGACGAACCGTTGGGGCAGATGACAACCGGCCTGCTGATAAGAACTCTGCTCCGCCAGGTCCGATCGGATTTCATAGCGGGGCGCCCTCGCTCGGGCCTCTAATAAATCAACGAAATGGCGACTGAAGCCCGGCGGGGGCGTCGAACAGGCGACGGACTGATCGGGCCGAGACGTACTAATGGAGGAGCTGGCCTTTGTCATCTGACGCCCATCGTCGCCCTCCCCTCCCCAACCCGGGGTACCCTGATACCCCCGGTCGTGAGCCCGACCCCACATCCAGCGGACCCTACAGCGTCTTTGGAGGGCGGGCCAACGAAGGCCCGCGACGAAGACGATTGGCCAGGCGTCGAAAGGTAGCGGCACCAATCGACCAATCGGCGCTGGGGCCGACCGACGACGGATGGACGGAAAAGCACTTCTGAGTCGGACGGTGAAGAGGACGGTCGCGGGGGTTTTCTGGGGGCTGAACTACGTGGGGACTTCCTTCTTCCAAGAGACGTTTACCGATCTACTTTACTTACTTAACTTTAGGCCTATAGCATTCTTCAATAAAGTTCTAAATAATAATAACCTCGTCGATATGAGTCGTATATAGTAAGGAGGGGATAGACCGACATTTTAAAATACTACGGTGACAGTATACATATTAAAAATTTCTTAAACAATGTGCTGGGTACATTTATTGAAGTTTTAAACCATGTATCTGAGGACAGAAAATTATTAATTTTGTTAAGATGACGGCTTACAATGCTAGTCATAGTGTGCACATTAAAAATTTGTAAACAATGTGGAGGGTATACTCCAAAGTCTTAAACCATGACTATCAGAACAGAAAAAGTATGCAATTTTGTTAAGATGACAGCTTAAAATGCAGCAATTACAGTGTGGAATTTCAAAAAGTAAGCAATGCAGAGGTACATTTATTGCAGCCCTAAACCATATCTTTCAGCATTTAAATTATGAGCAATTTCATTGAGGTGACAGCTTTAAATGTTACCATTAGATGTGTAAATTAAAAAACTTTAAACAATGGGAGGGACACTTTTTGTTCAGCAATTTTGTTAAAATGAGAGCTGCTTAAGAAGCTATCATTGCAGTCTGGAAACTCAACAAAATTTCGACAATGTGTAGGGGCCCAAGTCCCTCTCCCTACTCTCTGTACACTCGTTCATCCCCCCAAACACAGGAGACAAGTCTCCACCTATGCAGGGACTTAAGTTGTTTATCCACTCAATTTTACTTCAAACAGTGTTATGTAAATTTCAGTAAAGCAATGCAATGGAGGCTTTTACCAGACAATTTATTGGCCCAACAGCGGTTATAGAAATCTATCTCTCATCACAAAATAACACTATGGCTGACTAAACGGCTGTACAGTGTTAACCGGTGGGCGATAATAGGCACTGCTTTCTGGTGGTTACAGGTCCACTCGAAACCTGCCGTGTATATTCCACTGACTCATTAAATAGTTCATTAGAAAAGGTTGAGCAGTTTCTTATCAAAATCTGTACAATTTTTACTTAACGGCTGGTCTGCACTTGAATCGGGGTGTTGTGTGTAAGCTTAATATCGTCTGATCAAAGTTATTTCGTCTTCTGCAAGAGTGCGTTTTATCATTAGCCCACACTAAAAGAATTAAACTTTGATAAAGACATTTTCGGGGTTATCTCTGCAATAAATATATATATTTAATTATGTATATAAGCTATTTCCTTTTGGCATTAGCGGAGTTGTAAACTGTCGTTGGCAAGCGTTAATTGATTGTTTTAGTTCTAAGGAGTTTGATAGACACAAGCTGCCATAAATTTCCGTCTTAGCCCTTTCAGATCTTAGGGTATCCGCCGTATAACTAATAATATACGAGCAATTAAAAGTCATTACAAGTTTTAAACAGCGTCCCATAAAATAATGGTCTGCCTTTTAAATGACTGACTAATACTTCCTTCCTCTAGCTCTGTATAGAGACATGAGAGGATTAAAAACGATAAAGGCAATAACTGATATAGCGCCTGGAGGGTGACAGGGCGATAAGACTTAATTTGAAATGTAGCTTTAGGTTGATGTTGCACACAATGACAGGTTCACTGGGTTGGAGAAAATGGGATTAGGACATGTCGCACCAAGAATTGCAGGTCTGTCGTATACAGGCATTTGATGAGCCGTATCAGAGAAACGTCAGACTTAATTAAACTTTTAAGGGTCAGATATAAAACAAGACCTTCGTAGTTTAATGCCAGATACGCGACCAAAGCAGATCGTGAAGGTAAAACCCAATAAAAATAAAACTTATTCGAACCATTTGATTGATGTAATATCCTTCCTGGTAAACTTTAGGACTATGCATCACGCATGAAACTGGCATTGATATATTGACGTCATTTCAAGAGATTAAAATTGACGACGTCGACGTTTATAGAAAAGATTTATTCTGTAGCAGTTAGGCCTAATCTTATAAATATTATTCTGGGAAGTTGTCTTTTGAAATGAAACTCATCGATCCACATGCATTGTACTGTGACTATTTATATTAAAACTGTCTATATTTAATAGAAATCTCAAAACAACCTGGGACAAATATAGAAAACAACCTTCAAAAATCAGGGCTGTTTTAAAGGAATTTTTAGAACTGCACAACCCCTTATTTCCCTTACCATCCTCCATGGTAAATTATTTCCAATCGGAGGACAATGACCTTTTTGCTACTTTTAACTGCACAGAACTTGTGACAGAAGTGCTTCTACAGCTGCACAAATCCATTTAGAACTGCACATTTTGTGTACAACTGCACGTTAAAAAAGCCCTGTCAAAAATAATTGAACTTATTTGAAAAGTTTATGAAGGCAGACTCACATAGGCCTAGGCCTATTCGTGACTTACTTGACTTATGGCCCATCGAAGCTTTCGCCCGCATCAGCCACTCCTCTATGGACATCATCCATGGCTCGCCCCTGCCCTCATAATTGGAGTTTCTTGATCAACTGGATTGTAGGGCGACTGATCGGGTCTCTCACTCTTTCTCGGTTCAGATTTAGCCAGGACCGAGTCCTGTTGATCGGGGGAGACGACGAGGACGTAGTGAACCATACCCCCGCCTATTCGTAAATTCGTTTAATCAAAATAATGCTGACATAGCCGCAACACGGTTACAAGATGAAGTGAGAAGTTGTTTCAAGATATTGTAGTTTTAAAAAAGTAGGCTAATTATACCTGTTATCAAAAATAGGAGTAACTAGTATATCTTATATAGGCTACATGGAACAAAATTCCATCACTCATTTATGCATCTCACGAATATATCCAACATTCTTGCTTGAACAATTTATCTGAAGAAATAAAGCGCTACATAAATTCTACCGATTTAATCATTTTAGTGCGCTTTGACATTTTGATTTTTACGACATGTTGACGCATGCAGGGATGCATGCCACTCATAGCTTTTTCCACCTAGATCTAGGTTTTTCAGTCTAATCTAGATTTCTAGTTTTTTGTCGAGATCTAGGTTTTTTGATCGCGGATTTTCTGACAGTTTTCCGATATAAAGACATTTTCAGGGAAAATGTACGAAACAGTGGTAAAAAGAAGGGAGATTTTGCCTTAAGAAATTTCTGATTTTAGTGCGAATGACTAAAAAAGGTCATCAGCAAATTTGAGAGGAGATTAGGAGAAATAGAATTTCAAGCCCGAAAATTCAATGCATTTTTTACAAAATTCCGATCTAGCCATTTCTAGCCTTTTTTCGGCCGAATCTGACCTTTTTTCGCAATCAGAGTGGCATCCGTAGACGTGGACGCATGTTTTCGCGAAGTTTCTAATATTGGAACTTTTTGTTTACGTCTATATATCTACAATTTTTGAGCAATGTAATGTGTGCTTAATTCCTATTCTGTATAGCCAGCTTATGTGTATGATAATCTGAAATTATAGGTTACGTTTACAGCTTAGTTGATAAGATTGAATCATCCATTTCTGAGGTTATGATCGCATCGGGGTCTATTATAATAGGCAGAGATCGGTCGTCTTATGTAAAATGCCAGCTTTCTTTTTGCAAACTGCCAGATTTATATTTGCGTCCCACTTAACCTTGCTAACCTGATAGGGTCGCGTTAGTTGAGGCTGGTAGGTGTGTCATATTAGCAGTATACGGTATCTGATTATTTCGTTATAGGCTTTGTATAAATAGACTGAACACTGAATGCATAATCAATCAGCTCAGCGACTTGTTGGACAGGCGTGCTAGAAGCCTGTGTTCTCTGTATTCAGCTTATTTCTATTCAACTTATTCATAAAACCACTATTAATTTCGTGTCTACTTAACTTGGAAGAACCGAGCGCAGATGTGTAGGCACGTACTGACAGTAAAATGGCTCATTTAATCGAGTGGACTTTGAAAGTTTCTTAGAATTTGATTTGTCAAGCTTGTTGCATGACTCAGGAAGTTTTCACGAAGGCGTTATCTATATATTTATTAAAGTAAATTAAATGCTGACTGCAGAGTCCAGCACATACTAAGGACTCATTAGTTTAAAGAATGTGCAGGCACTAGCCTATCTATGTAACCTTTCCTGAGGTGACCACCTTAATGCACAGTTACGTAGAACTTCAGGTCATGCCTTTTATTCGAACCAAAGACAAGAAATGAAGACATGCTGTTTTGGCTTATGGAGTTGATCGCATAATCCTGCAATTTAAGTTTAGCAAGTCAAAAATCTGCATTAGCCCGGATTATTATGTCCATCAAGTGGTTCAGAAGACACTGGACCTTTGTTAGAACCACTGCAAATTAACCTAGAACATCTATAGCCTCATTTCCAAGCTTCTTTTAAATGCTGTGCCTGTGTCCACTGAGAAAGTGCTGTCATCAAAACCGTTCCACAAGTCTACAGCTCTAGCACTGAAGAATTTCTGTCCATTTTGCACCTTTTGGTTTCTTAAACAATTTGAACCTGTGTCCCCGAATTGATTTGTTTGGTGCTAATTTAAAACCTCTCCCAATGTAGTGCCACCTTTCCAGTAATGATCTAAATACACCTGAATTAGATCTCCTCTGCTCCTCCTTGTGTTCAGTGTCGTTAGCTCACACCTTTTTAACCTTTCTTCATAGTTCAAATCTTTATGACTACAAATCATTTCCGTAGCTATTCTTTGCACTTTCTACAGTTTCTTCATGTCCTTCCATGAAGGTATAATAAAATTCCAAGGACATGTTCATTATCATTGTTGTTGTTTTTGTTGTTGCTGCTGCTGCTGTTTTATGACTTATCTCAAAGAGGCAGGTTTTTTCAAATATGCCTTTATAGTCTGTAGAATTGTAAATGAACAAAATGAGAAAGCATTTGCCATATATTAATTAAATTACATTATTTGTATTACAACTGTAACCCGTTATCCTTTCAGATACAGTAAAAGAACCAGATTTGACCAGCTTGCAAAGTATTGGTCTTTTTAGGAAGCGATTCTTAAAATTCGAAGACTATAATGACGTGTCCACACGAGAAGAAACACCAGACATTTTAATGCGAAGCGATTCCGTCTCAAAAATCATGAGAGACGTCACCCATTCTCAAGGACTTGGGGATGAAGTCGCTAGATGTCCTAGCATTGACGAAACTCATGAAGGACGATTGGCAAATTTAGACAAAACTAACGACGGTTGTTCGACCGACGACGGTCACAACATGGACTCTGGTGAATTTGAAGAACTACATGGTATGGATGAGATTGATTTCCGCGACGACCAGACAGGAAACGAACGGGACGTGGAGAATGGCGTTGACCAGTCATGTGATGATTCGCTGACTAATCCTGTTTGTTCTCTTCCACCTCCAGCGCCGCCGTTCGGGGTCTTCTCATTCACCGGGGACCCGAGCGTGAAGCTGAGTTCCATCGGAAGCACTGACGTGGCAGTGGCACAGTTTGCCGAAAACAACATCCTTCCATCAGACCTCGCTGTTCTCAACCTGGTTCTGCTGAACCTTCAGCAGCAGCAACTCTTTCAGATGCATCTACTACAGCAGCTTCAGCAGCAGCTGATGTATGCCACAACTGGCACTGCCTCGCCAAGTAGTACGATGCCAAACTTTGCATCCCCCGACAAGTCGCCACCCAAATCCTTCCTCCCCGACTTTGCACCAACCGCATCTGAAGCAATTTGTAGCCACGCCGCCGGTGGCCTTCCGTCAACAGCCACTTCCAGTTCATCGCCCAGTGACAAGGTCATTCCTCCATTGCCTGCAAATCCGAGTTTCAGCAACATGGAGTCGTCGGAAAAACTGAGTTCGATTGTATGCACAGCGGACAACGATTGTCAGAATCCGGACGAAGTTCCGGTTCCTCCAATCATGGCGATGATCGGAATGTCAACTCGGAAACTTCCGTTCATGCCGGATAAGCAACTGAAGGAAGGTTAGCATCGTATCTCGGTTTATGTTTTATTTTTAGTGATGTTTTCTCTTTAAAAATGTATTTTTAAAAATCTTTCTTTTTAAAATTTACTTTTAAAATCTTTCTTTTTGAAATTTACTTTATAAAATCTTTCTTTTTGAAATTTACTTTATAAAATCTTTCTTTTTGAAATTTACTTTATAAAATCTTTCTTTTTGAAATTTAATTTTAAAATCTTTCTTTTTGAAATTTACTTTATAAAATCTTTCTTTTTGAAATTTACTTTTAAAATCTTTCTTTTTGAAATTTACTTTTTAAAATCAGGACTTTTAAAATTTACTTTTAAAATCTTCACTCTTGCAAATTTACAACACAATCCTGTCGTGGTGCATCTGCACATCGGTTCATGTGTATATATGGAAATCAACTCGAGAATGTTTTATTTTGTTGTCGATATCGCCATTGTCTTGACTAGCACTGCCATTGTTCCCTATCGACATACCTAGATTTCAGGTTTGCATTCTTCATTTTCACTGCCACCAAGCACAACCATGAAACCATTAAGTGTGCAGTGCTTAGAGAGCATTGATCATCATCATCACCACCAGTCACCAGCTGCCGCACGTGCCCCATCACCACCAGCAGCAACATCAGCTGCAGGGCTAAGAATGCATTCACCAGAACCGCTACCAGCCAACCACTGCCACCACCACCACCATGCACAACCACCACCACCACCACCACCGCAAACAGCTCTGCATCTATACATGTAAACTCTGTGATTGCTAAAATTGTGTTCAAGAGACCAAGTTGATTCACATGATATTCAATATATACTTGTGTCTAATTTTTCAAAATGCTCTTGAGTTCTGACGAATGGTTTTGTTGAAAATGGCATTCGTTGGATGCTGTGCAGTTCGCTTTGTCAATCGGTCAAAAGAAGTGTATCGTGCTTCTGCACGCCACTTGAGTTATACACCCTTCCACAACAATCGCTCGATGCTCCCGATGCTCCGGACAGCGCCTGTTTTTCCAACTTCCTCGCACGCCAGACCTCCCTCTTGGCTCATCACCGGTTGATAAAAGAAATTTCCTCCTCTGAAGCCCTGTCCCATAAACAGTGGCTGCTTTTCGCTTCATGCTCTTACATAAATATTGCCGACCGTATGATGTGGTACGTGCTCTCTGTCTCTCTCTGTCTCTCTCTCTCTCTCTCACTGGTCCTTTATATGGAAGTTAGTTTACAGTGCATGGTCTGGTTTGGTCTGTGCCTGGGGAAAAACTCTCCATATCTCGTCATGGTTTGAAGGCTGTGGAGAAAGGGCACATTCTTTACCTATAAGCCTCTAGAGGAAGTGCCGTACTTTCTGGATAGGGAGCCAGTGTATATCATGACTTGTCACTTGCATAGTTTCTGATGCCAAATAATACCTTAAATTGTGGATGAGGAAATCATGCCCGAATGTCCCCATATTATATTTATGTCTTTAAAATGACCTGTTGGTGATCAACGCCAACTTGTTGCAATGATAAGCACAGTTCAGATGGCATTATAGATGGGCATTTTATTTCGTTAAAGAAAGGCTTTGTCTTTGATTCTCAAATTACTTTTGCATTTGTCCAAAGGCTCAGTGATATATAAGAGTTAGTCTAGCCCATGCAGGGCTTAAAGTGTGGCAGGACGGTCATGGACGGCATCCATGCACTTATTTTAAAATCTGAACGCCGTCCTGCCACTTATTGGCCAGCAATGACTGGGAAGATAAGGGGCGTCCTGGCACTTCTTTTGAAAAGATAAGGAACGTCCTGGCACTTATTTTTCCACACTTTTAGCACTGGTCTAGCCTCACTGTCTAGGTTACCTTACATTACCCTTTGTCTGCCTTCACCTTTGATGCCTTTAATTTTTCATTTTGCCATACCATCTTTTTTATCAGAATGACTGTGCTCTTTTATAATATTATTATCAAATTTTGCTCTTTTGTTGAAATCTCTGATTTTCATTTTTCTGAAAGTTTCTCTTATTTTCACTGTTGCCCTATTTTTCATAAATTTCTGTTAGAATAGGTTGAACTTTTTATTTGGCCTCTGAAGGATCTTTGTCTTGACTAGCATAGTCAGAACTGAACCCAATTGTAATTAGCATACTTTCATTCTGTACTCCACGATTTGTATGCCACTTAATTTGAGATGGATTGATAGTTGTGGGTTTATGCATGGATCTAGATCGTTCATTCTTTCCATCTTTCATCCACATCAAATCCTGAAGATGCCCCGTGAGATGTGGGGAAAGTTCCACATTTCTATAGGGCCTGTATACACGTGAAAAGCTTTTGTTCTGCGTGGATCAGACTGAACTCGGAGTGAAGTAGCAATTTATTAACGGATCTTCATTATTTCGATTCTTGATCATCCGAATCCCGGAAGGTCACCGTGCTCCCTGGAGAGACGGAAAGCGTCTTTTCATATCAGGCCGCGTGTCTGAATGGGTTTTTGTTGTCGTGCTGAATGCCGAACGTACGAGGCAGTTGGAAGAATGCGACCTGACAAATTACTTCCCCAGCCGCAGCGGCACACACTCTCCCCCTAGAGTTGACATTTCCCGGTTAATTCGTGGACCTTCTGTCATTCCCGGAATTGTCGGCGGCTCGACCCCGGCTGGCTGGCCGGCCGGCTCGGCCACCGTCTTGTTGGAGGTCTTGCCCGAATCGGCATCGGCGGCTCATGAATGCGCCATGTTATGAATTTTCTCGTAATGACCCGTGATTAAGATTGTGAAACCAATTTTCTTGCCTTATGGCCTCCGTCGCATCTGGCGTCCGTCAGAGTTAATGCGCCGCACGGCGGCCCCGCTGGTGGCTGGCCTGGCCTGGCCTGGCCGGGGCGGAGGAGGCCGCGAACGGCGGCCGTAATGTGTTCGCAAATGAAACGGTCCGGCACATTATCTACATATTGTGGCCTAAATAAAACAGGCTTTCTGGCACGCAGGTCTTCGTCCGATATTAATTGTGTTTATGTTCAATAGTTGCTGGCCCTATTACGCCAATCCGGTTATAAACATCTCGCCTGGTCCGTCGTTCCTGCAGAAGAGACCCCCACTTACTCTCCTCCCCGTCACCACCAGCTGCAGCCCTGCCAACTGTGCCTGTGACCAGGCCGCCCTCCGATAGCTGGTCCGACCGTCTGTCGTTCCCCCTCTATGATCATCGGTGGGGAAATGCCCTCTGGTGCTAGGGGCCTGGCTGACTCGTCGCGTTATTACCCTTTAACCCTGTTAGCAAAACCCTTAGGTGGTGGATGGTGTAATGAGGTTTAAAGAACTTGTTACAGAGGACGCTGTCTTTGCTTTGTTCCTGATTTATTTGATCTTTTCTTACCCTATCCAATCCAGCTCCGTTCCGTCAAATCCAACCTAATCTTACAGACCTTCTTTTGAACTGATTTTATTTTTATACATTGGGCTTCAGCAGATATCAAACAATGCTCATTGTTCTGCGTGGTGCAAGAGACTCTTACTTCTCTTGCAACATTCGAGCAGAACTTTCAAGGATCCTTTGTGATTGATTAGTATTGTTCTGTTCCTATAATATTCAGAGTGCTGCTGTTTACTGCTTATGGTGGCAGTGAGTGGCCGTTAGCAAATGTATAGGCCTGTAATGACTCGTCTGGCTGGCTCTTTGACTGGCTGACTGCCTGGCCGTCTGGCTGGCTGTCAAAATTCCAAGGAGTGTTGTGTAATTACAGGGAAAATGGATTCGCTTCAGTTCTGTTTGATTATAAGATCTCAGATCTGTTTATTTATCATAGGAGGAATTGTTGAGACTATCCAGTCATGATCTTGTGGGCATCCATCTACCTACCCTTCAGGATTTGAGCTGTGCTCCTCCGTCTGCTCATTATACACTGAAAAATAATGTCTGCACGGCTCAGACACTGACAGCCCTATTGAAAGATCACAGACTTAAACCGTTTGGTGTCTGAACGCAAGTCGATTTAACCCACTGCAATAAATAGTTGCCTATCTATAGTCCAAGGGGCCACATGTGGGCCGTCTGTGGGGCTCTGGGCCATGATGAAAGCATGCCACCCTCCATTGCTGGACCATATTAGAGCTCTTCAGACATTTTGTGTTTGCTGTTGTTCGTGATTTGATGTGTTGCAAATAGTTTCTTCTTGGATAAATTGTGTCTTGTAATGATATCTGATGTTGAAATGTCCATAGAAAGCTTTCCCACTATAGTGGTTTAATATCTGTAGACAGTATGGAGGTACTATATAAATCTGCTAGTAAGTTACTTTGCGGGTGACAGATCATCTCGAAAGCAGACATTGCCTTCGATAAATCTGTATTCTGGACCAACTTTGCATTTGATCCGATTGAAGCGAATGGGATTGGATCTGGGTTCTGCGACAGACGAAGAGGATCAGATTCAATTACATTTTCTTACATTACTTCTGTGTTGTAATCACCCAAAGAGCATTGTCTTGCTGACTAATGTTGGTATGAGGTGTTGGTGGTGGTGGTGGTGGTGGTGATGATGATGATGATGATGATGGTGGTGGTGGTGGTGGTGGTGGTGTTGGTGGTGGTGGTGGTGGTGATGATGGTGATGGTGATGGTGATGATGATGATGATGATGATGATGATGATGATGATGATGATGATGATGATGATGATGATGATGATGATGATGATGATGATGAAGCTGACACTGAGACATGATGTTATGGAGACAGGAAATGTTTCCAATACTAGTGACCTTCTATACCTATATACTATATTGTCCGGTTTGATTTATATTGCGCCATGATTTGTAGGATAAATCTACTTAGAGGCGCTCCTTGCATGAGATGGGAGTTGCATGAAGTAATTAAGTCTTCAGACATTGAGAAGCGACGGCGGCGACGCTGTCAGCCACAGCCACACAGCCTGAGCAGGAATATTGGACAAAAGATTGGTCTTGCACTGCAGCAGCAGCAGCAGCAGACAAGTATATCAAGACCAGTCGTCGTCGTCGTCCTCTTGATTGGTCTTGAAGTATTGGTCTTTGTTTCATCTTGAAGAGTTGATTCACTCTGTCTGCTCGCAAAAGTGGATTTCATCTGAGTAATGTTTGGGGGCTTCATCAGTCCGGTCTTTGACTGGTCCTGCTGGTCTTGAAATATTCCTCTCGGCCCCTCAGCCCTCTGCCGGCGGCCGGAAGGAGTGAGATGAGTCGGTCGGTCGGTCGGTCGGGTGTGTTCTGTGTTCGTTGTGTTGGCCGCGCGTGGATTTCTGGCCAGTCTGGTTTCTCTCACTCACAGTTACATCTGCCGTCGAAAAGCCGCTGCAGACAATTCTTCGCCTGTTTACGCGTTCTGAATGGACCCGTTGAATTTTTCCAGCCAAGTGTTTAAAAGTCCATAATTCATGTGTGAAATAGGGTCCTATAATGAATAGGGCAGGCCTCGGATTATGTGTGCAATTAAAACGGAGCGTGCATAGGGGACGGAATGCAAAGCAACTGTTTATAAACACCGTGGGAGGTATGAGCCTGTCCATCTGCCTGCCCGACCGTCGCGCTGGTTCCCCGTCCGTCTGGTTCCTGTTCCGCCAGGCCCGTTCCGGAAAGCATCTGTCGTCCTGTCTTTTTACATCCGTTTATTCCACGAGATGGATGGATGGGATAAAAGACAGGTGGAGGAATTCCGGGAGAAATTTCCCCGAATCCGACCGCGGCTGTTATTGTCTATCCGGCATCATTTTATCATCTCTACGGTCGATGTCTTGAAAGGCCTCGTGCGCATAAATCCTCTGTCACATTACTTTACATCACATCTTTTCTCCATTATCATTTCCAGCATCAGCAATCTGTCTACAAATACCGTCTGACATATATATACCGTATAGGGGGCAGCACATAAGTGCAATTTAGTGGCAGTTAGATCCACTATGATTTATAAATAAATCTCTTTTTGTCTAATCACATAAGTTGTAATATATATACAATTATACATATAACATATACCATGTATATATATATATAATATATATATACATGCATATAAATATGTAGTCATATACGTATACGTTTGCACGTAGATGTTTACTATACTGTGCTTTGTTTTAAATATTGACTTTATTTTATTAATGATTCACGTCTTTAACTTTCGACTTTGGTTGTGCGAAGTCATGTCTCTAGCCAATTCGGCCATAATGAGTACGGTATAATGACAGCACATTAATTATCAGAGGAGAATCCACAGGTGAGGGAGAAGTTTGGCCACATGCATATGCTGAGGCAGAGATAAACTAAAATCGTTTAACACTAACGTTGAGAGCCTGCTAAAACCGACTGCATGCAAAACCAATGCAGTTGGTTGTTAAAGTGTTAAACTCTGAATCCTATAATAGTAGGGATTGTTGATTGATCAGGTCTTCTATATGAACATATTTGCTATGTTATCCAATTGTTTAGTTGGCTTTTTTCAATTTTGTGAGTTTATTTATTTATTTATTTCCTAACTGAATGCGTTTGTGGACTTATCGTAAGTGTGCTTTAAAAACTGAGCTCATGCTTATGTGTTGTTGTCAGGGTTCTAAATTCTAATCAACAATTATTCATCTTGTTTGATGCCAAATATTTTTAACATCATGGGGGCAGAGGTTCATACGAAAGATTTTGAGGCCTTTGATCAAATGTCTGATCTGCTGATGTACGTCATTGGACTAACTTTCGGATACCTTGTACACTAGACACTAGTAGACAGTGATGCCATAAGAGTGGCTGATTTTAATAATAATTGTAATTAGTTACTAATATATTGCAATTATGAATGCAAATATGACTTTTGTGTAAACATCTCTTCAGTGCAAGGATGTTGTAACAATACCTGTACATAGGCCTATATGACTTTCAAAATATAATTGTTTCAAACTTTAAAGTTCCCTAAAAGGTTAAGTTACAATTCAAGATATAAATGTCAGAGTAAAATACGCACTTATGACAAGTCAAAATATAATGCCAGCGGGAGCCATCCCTTTAGGTGTGCCCTTTGTTCCCCATGTTTTCTTATAAATGTGCTGTGTTATTTGTTCTGTTATTACAGTTATTTTTTATATACTGCTTTAATTGAAAAATGTTTTTTGTGTTCAATAAAAATGAAATGAATGAATGAATAATAATGTATTTTAAAATTTTAGATTTCAATGACTTTTCAAAGTATCTTTGATGTAGCATTTATTTATGCTGTTTGTTGCTCTGTTAAGTTCTGTCGTCTTAATTGTTGATCAGTTTGAAGTGGTGCTTTTCCGATAGGTGGTGCACTTGGCGGTGGAGGTGGACTGTCCTCGGATGGTGCGGGTCGTGGTCCAGGCGCTGATGGCCACTCGTCTCGCAATCGCTGTCGCTTCTGTCAGAAGGTTTTCAGCAGTGACAGTGCGCTACAGATTCACATCCGATCACATACGGGTAGGTTGTTGTCTTCGGCTGGAAAGAAGAGTACATAATATAGCATCCCATGCACTAAGAGAAATGTAGTCACACTAAGAGAAAGTAGTCCCACTATGAGAAAAGAAGTGCCGCTAAATGAAAAGTCCCCACTAAGAGAAAGTAGTCCCACTATGAGAAAAGTAGTCCCACTAAAAGAAAGTAGTCCCACTATGAGAAAAGTAGTCCCACTAAGATAAAAAGTAGTCCCACTAAGATAAAAAGTAGTCCCACTATGAGAAAAATAGTCCCACTATGAGAAAAGTAGTCCCACTAAGAGAAAAGTAGTCCCACTAAGAGAAAGTAGTCCCACTAGGTCAGACTCACAGAGGCAACCATGGGTACGAAGTGTTCTCTCTTTTTCATATTCCTAGCTTATGAATATTCGTTCATTTAAAGAATTTATATGACGTCTTTTCAAAAAGCCCACTCGGTTCATCCACAGTGATGCAAAAACGTTATACGGGACCTGTGCATATGAGGGCAAGTGTTCATCTCTTTTGCCATCTGTTCTTTACTTCAACATGGTCGAGTGGTACGTATGCCTTCTAAGTAGCAGTTCGCTGTGGTGTGCAGAATAGCAAGCCTGAAATGCTTTGACAGCATAAGAATCCGATTGTATACATGGTGTTCCATCATTCTTGGTGTGGATTGAAAACAGGAGCAGTTATCAGTTTGATACGTTATATCCATTAGACCGTCTGTCACTCCACAAGTCCACTGACTTCTGCTAATCTTAATCAAAATCTCATGAATATGGGTAGTATATAGCGATGCTGTGGGAAGGGATCATTCATTCTGTGTGGGAAGGGATCATTCATTCTGTGTGGGAAGGGATCATTCGTTCTGTTTGGGAAGGGATCATTCGTTCTGTGTGGGAAGGGATCATTCGTTCTGTGTGGGAAGGGTGGGAAGGGATCATTCGTTCTATGTGGGAAGGGATCATTCATTCTGTGTGGGAGGGGATCATTCGTTCGCGTATTTAAGGTCTCAACGAGACCGAAACAGCGAGCGATGATTTTATCAGCGGCAAAGTAAATTACAACTTTCCTATCTCACTCATTGTTGCTTTGTCATCTGGAAACTCATATACAGTGACATGAAGCCTGATTGGCTGAATTGTTACGACACAGATCGTCGTGTAGGTTTTAGGTCGAGAGATAGCTTCTTATCTGATCTATAGAAGTAATGTATTCTATAGTGCTGCTACCATAATATACGTGCCATCAATCACTAGTGAGCTCAAGCATTTCTGTATACAGTGAAAAGGTTTTCAATTTTCTCAATTAATGTGAGGTAATCCTGTCAATATCTAACTTTTGGATTTTAATGGACTCTTCGACACTATAACAGTGGCTTCACGTGATGATTATTTAACGACATATTATGATTATTTAACGACATATTATGATTATTTAATGACATATTATGATTATTTAATGACATAATTATGATTATTAAATGACATATTATGATTATTTAATGACATATTTTGATTATTTAATGACATATTATGATTATTTAATTACATATTATGATTATTTTTATGATTGTACTCGCTTAGATTGTTCTTGTATGATGTTCCCGCAGTGAGTTTGCAGGCGGTTCGATAAAAAAAAATTAAAATGAAAAAAGTACATACATACTTAACTTACTATGACCACGTCCTTGTCCCATAGGCTAAAAAGCGCAATGCACCGGCAGATAAAAGATCATTAAAAAAAATTTGAATTTTTTTGGAATCATGGTGATTTTGTCTTGTTTAGGTTAAATTGTCGTTTCTTTCACAGGTGAGCGGCCGTACAGGTGTAGCATATGTGGCAATCGATTCAGCACGAAAGGTAATCTTAAGGTGCACTTCCGCTGCCATACGGACACCTTTTCACACCTGCGCCTGGACCAGAAGCCGCAACTGGGTCTCCAGCTGCCGGACCCAGTGGGACTGGCACCTCCATTTCCGGCCTCACCAGCCGTGTTGCCGTTACAGCACAGTACCTCCTCTTCCTCAGTCGAGACAGATCCACATAGGAATAAGAATTTTTTTTTAGATGGAATCGACCAGAACTCGATGCTTTCAGAAATGCGACCAGCGAGACATACAGAGGAACAGGATCCCAGCCCTTCGACTAGTCAGACTCGAAAGACCTTTGGATCGTCCAGCTGGCAGGAAGCTTTGGAAGAAGAAGCATCGGGGCTGGTGCCAGCACCACCGCCGCCGCCGGAAAAGGTGTTGTGTTTTCCAGTGGTTGAAGAAAGAGATGCACTTCCTGCGGTGGCGGTCTCGTCTGCGGGGAGTCAGCCACCATCCACAACACCTGCGAAATCAGATTCTGAAACTCCAAACAGCTGCAAGTCTAATCTGCTACTCTCTCCTCCTCCACCACTTGCTCCTCCTCCACCTCCACTCAGTCTTCTCTCTTCCATGTCCAGCTCATTCTCGGCATTCCCCAATCCACTCTTCTCCTCCTTCTCGGCCACCCATCGCCCCGTCATCACGACAAACATGGCGCCAGCACCCGTGGCACTTCGTCCGTTCGGCTTCGGCGGTCCGCCCCCGGCGTTCTTCCGAAGCTCGTCGCTGCACAGCAAGCGGGAAGATCCGCTGGAGCAGTTCATGGAAGTGCAGAAGTCAGAGACGACAAAGATGGAGAAGCTCGTGCAGAACATCGAGAAGAAGCTGTCCGATCCAAACCAGTGCGGCATCTGCTACCGTACGCTCAGCTGCAAGAGTGCACTGCAGATGCACTACCGCACGCACACCGGCGAGAGACCGTTCCGCTGCAAGATCTGCGGAAGGGCGTTCACTACCAAAGGAAACCTTAAGACGCACATGGGGGTCCACCGGGCAAAGCCCCCTGTTCGAATGCTCCATCAGTGCCCCGTGTGCCACAAGCAGTTCACCAACGCACTCGTTCTTCAGCAACACATCCGAATGCACACCGGCGAACTGCCGAAGCAACTTCCCTACCACCCAGGGGGAATGATGATCGTTCCGCCAGCGGCGATGGGCTATCTGCCACCGTTTCCCGGATATCCGTTCTTCCCTTCCGGATTCAATCCGGGCCAGCAGAATCCGCTTCTGGTGCCCGCGTTGGAAACGCTGAAGCACAGATCGCAGTTTGGGAATCTTTTCCAGCGCAACAACGAGGAGACGAAGACGGATCATGCGCAGACTGGAACGCTGGAAGAAGCGGAATTAGACAACCTGTCTAAAATGGATGAGTCGTCATCGTCCTCCTCATCGTCTTCTGTGTTCTCGTCGAAAGAGAACGGCGACAATGACCATGCGCATGAGATGCTGAGAACCGAGACCAGCCAGCATTCTTCACTGGAGGACATCGACGTGGAATCGCCGAACCACGACACGGACAAGAAGCTGCCGAGTCCGAACGACGGCGGCGACGAGGAAGACGACGACATGAGTTGCATGCACGACATTGAGCCACACGAGAGAAACCAGAGTCGGAGCAGAGATGAGATGTCGAGTCACAACAACGAAAGCTTTATGAACGACGGCAACGTCTGCGGAGGAGGAAGCGTTGATGGGTCCACTCACAACCGCGGTGAGATGTTCGAGCGAGAGGAATATTCTCCTCTTCCTGCTGCAGCAACCGGTGGGAGCTTGCAGGCGGATGAGCAGAAGGCGAAGAGCAACTACCTGGAGTTTGATGATTACCCGCACAGCAAGTACTCGTCATCTCTGATGGCACTCGAAGAAAAAGTCAACGAGATCAACGTTCACGGGTCGCTGAGCATGGCTCACCCGCTCCAGCAGATGGAGAAGATCATAAAGCGAACGGAAGACATCATTTCCCTCCACGCGAACCATGCCAGGCCAACTGAGGAGCACAGGGAGGGCGCAGACGCAGACATGACCGACGGAAGAAGATTGTCAACCCCTTCTTCGCTCGGCTACAGAGTCAAGAGCTCGTACTCACCAGTCGGAAATCGAGATGGCACACCGTCGTCATCGCACACACGCAACTTTGGTTTCCTCCTCGGTGTTGACAAGGCTCGACGGTCCTTCGGCAGCATGGATCTGTCACCGAAGTCCTTCGAAGCGGCCACTGGAAAGCCGAACACAACCTGCGGCGTCTGCTACAAGACGTTCGCGTGCAAGAGCGCCCTCGACATTCACTACCGAAGCCACACGAAGGAGCGTCCGTTCCAATGCCGAGTGTGCGATCGTGCATTCTCGACGAAAGGCAACATGAAGCAGCACATGATGACGCACAAAGGATGCGGAGGTGACGTGTCCGGGCTCTTCAGTTCCGATGCGTCCAGCTCGTCGAATCCAAGGTCGTGTCCACCTCCAGATGACGGACCAAGCATGGAGAAGTCGGATACGTCACTGCAGAGCATGCCGAGAACACCGGTGGAGACGTCTCCCTCGGACAACCCGGTCTCCATGAACGGATCGTTCAAATCGGAGGAAGTCCTGCCGCCGCTGACCCCTTCTTCCGCGGTGGCCAACCCAAAGATGAAGTCGAGTTTTGAGGAGCAGTCGCATCCGATGTCCATGTCGCCCCACAACCCCTCGTCGCTGGGTGGTCGTAGGTCGGC
This sequence comes from Lumbricus terrestris, assembly GCA_949752735.1. Lineage (NCBI taxonomy): Eukaryota > Metazoa > Annelida > Clitellata > Crassiclitellata > Lumbricidae > Lumbricus > Lumbricus terrestris. Next base: position 37,110,112 of record OX457044.1, on the reverse strand, counting down.
TCTCCGACATCTCTGCACCGTCTGTCAGAAACCGTTTTCCAGCGCCAGCGCGCTCCAGATCCACATGCGCACGCACACGGGCGACCGGCCCTTCACGTGCACCGTCTGCAACAAGGCATTCACGACGAAGGGCAACCTCAAGGTCCACATGGGCACTCACATGTGGAACAACGGACCGTCAAGGCGCGGCAGGCGCATGTCCGTCGAGGGCATCGCCGGGATGGCCCCGCCGCCCCCGAAATCTGCGGAGTTCTTCGGCGGCCCGTCTCGCATCCCGGCCCTTCACGAACTCTACCACTTCCCGTTCCACGGAGGATTCCACGCCAGGTTCGGATCTCCGAAGCTAAACGAGATCTCGGTGATCCAGAAGATGAACGGAGCAATGCAGCACTTTCTTCCGGATTCTGGGGCGTCGGACATGATGGGCACGCATCTCATCAAGCCCCACCCCTTTGCACTTCAGGCGCCACCACCGCCGCTACCACCTCAGCTGCGTCCGCTGGAAAATCAGGTGAAGTGCAGGGATGACGGTTCCGCAGGTGGAAATAACAACACGTGGGCTATGAACAGCAGCCCTCCGCAGCGAGGAAACAACGGAGAGCTGGACCTGAGTGTGAAGAAGTCATTACCACCGCTTACCAGCCAGATGAGTCCTGCGTGGATGTGGAAAACCTCCTGCAACCTCTGCAGCAAGGTCTGCTCCTCTCCTGGAGCGTTGGAGATCCACATGAAGTCGCACCCGGACTTCTCGCATAAGACCGACTCACCTAAATCAGTCATCGCCTGAGGAGTCATCGGAGCAACAAGACTCTCGAGACTCCTGCAATTATCCTACTGAGAAAGAATTGTGTAAAAAAACAACCTGCAGATTCAGTGAACAAGGACATCTTGAACAAAGAGGTGAAAGAGTGAGATCATCTTGTTTTCTACGTTGAGTGCTGGCAGAGGGAAAATCAGAGTTCTCGCGTAGACACCAAAGCACCACTGGTCTTCCCGATTCTTTTTCTGACTTACAGTGCCAGATTGTATCATAATAATATGATCATGGATTGTAGAAAACTGACCAACGTTGGCACAAGACTACGGAAGCTGTTGGATCACAGAACATAAGCGTTGTATCAATTTCATCATCATGAAAACAGAGATTTTAACGTTGAATTTGGAATCTTGTCACAAAATGAGTTGGATGACTTTGTGTCCGAGAAACTTAAATCGATATTTATTAGCCGTTGCGTGAAGAACATGCGACATGTTGTGACTGAATTTTCGATCATTTGATGATCGAACATTATATCTAATCAAATCTAATCTATTGTATAGGTTTCTGCAGAGAGAGTACAAAAAATGTGCGGGACTGATGTACAGGAATTTAAATGTAAATTTAATAATTATTATAATCTAGGTATTATTGTTTCGATGGTCCTCCCTAGGTGGCGGCATGGACCTACTGTTATGAAACTTTGTGCAATGTCTGTCTGTATGTGTTACTTTGACTAAGCAGACTTTGAATGTGTTGTCTCAAGTCTTAGCCATAGAACAATGACTCGAGTCAGTTTCACTAGTGTAATAATAATCGATCAAAGACGGTACAATAGGCTATTATTATATGTATTGTTTACATTGATAGATCATTGGAAGTGTAGCCTGTACCGATTGAGGTTATTCTCGATCGATTCTGTCAAAATGAGTGTACCGTAAAGAATTATATAATTAATTATATGGTAAAATAATATATATAATTATACATTATGTACAAGATCGGGTGTTTGTCAAAAAATAACTGTTATTGACGCGTTTCGTTTTTATTCGCTAGATGGCGGAATGAACATTTAATGCGCGCGACACCTTTCTCCACCTGGCGATTGAAACGTTTAACTCAGTTCCATTAATAGTATTGAATTAGATTTTAGAAGGTAACAATCGTGAAAAACCGTCGAAATTCTATAGGTGGCTCCAATGAACTGGGAAACGGGTAGGGCATGATCGCTGACGGAAATTGGACGGATTTTTCCGTATTGGAAAGTTTGAATGAGAGTTAATTGCTTTTGTCAGCAAAGAAAGGAGACCTACATCGTATTCGTAATCTCAAGACTTCTACAGCGCCCACAAAAGCCATGACTATTTGAAGACATTTATGAAGCCCACAGAGTAGCAATTTTATGGCATCGTTATTCGACAAGTTGCTTGAACTAAATGCTTTTAGGTCTTAAAAATAGTCCAGTCAATTAAGTCTTAAACCCGGACATTTACTATGGCAAGCAAATTTTTGCACGAAAAGTTTCTAAATGGACTAAAGAATATATGGTAGAAATGCTAACAAAATGCGATATGGGGAAATAATTAAAATTTTCAATTTAGTTTTGAGCAGACGATCAACAGCCATGCCTATACGAGTTTGTTTACATTTCAAGGACTGGCGGAAGTACGATTTATCTGCTGGAAACAGTAAAATTACCGATTTAAAAAAATGAAATATCGATTAATATATTTATTATCTCAACTATGTAAATGCCGATCTTGGAGAAAAAAATAAGTAAAATTTTATGCAAGAACTCCGCAGTGTGCAATCGATAACTACCCCGCACTCAATGCCACGCTCATAATGCATAGGCGATGACTAAGCGAAACGCTACACGCAACAGTCATAATTTGTACCACAATAAATAACGATTTAAACATATTTCCCATGTTGGAATTTATTAGGATTTCTACTGTAGTTTAGTAGGGTATTTACGTACAATATTCTGCCAAAAAAGGTCTGCCGTAGTAAATGTCCGGGTTCATGATGAATTTCCCGTATTTTTGACTGGCCTAAAAGCGTTTTTTTTAAATTTCATGCCCATGTCCATTTCTATGGCATTGCTTCTCAACAATAATTATTGTCCACTACAAACAGTATCGACCGTTGCGTCCGCCATATGACTGTCCATCACACATAATAACATCATATGCTGTCGGTGTTCAACTCTTCGTTCTATTATTGTATTGGAAGAATACGTATTGCACAGTCCTTGCAACCTTGCCAAAGAATGTCACAGGTTAAACTCAATATTTCTCAGTGGCCTTCGGGAATTTGCACAGGGCGCACATCTATGCGAGCCCTAATTTTTTGCAATTATAATAATAATGGTGGTGGTGGTGGTGGTGGTTGTTGTGGTAAGAACTGGAAACCTTAGAACTATTCCTAACTAAAAAAATTGCCAAGTCGGACCAACCGCTCTTTAATGAAAAAACGGTTCTTTTATTTTATTCAGTCGAAACGACTACGTAAAGGCAGACTGCAGAGAATTCCGAAATCCTGCTTACAAAAGTCCTGATGCGAAATTCCAATTGCCTGTTGCCTTTTACAAAAACCAATTCGCTCAGAATTTTCCGACCAGGACGTGGCGTCCTATGGGCGTCATAAAATACTTTCTACAACAACAGTTGCTGAAGTCGCTGACACAAACAACAGCTTTCAAGCGATGGATGTAAATGTAAATGCACAAATCGTGAGTCTTTTTCTAAATCCTCAGTATGTCTTCTGGGTGCTTTATTCAATCATGCAGAGTTGCTATATTTGGTGTCTACCAATGTAAGATGTCTATTGTATGGGGCGCAGTGGGGTAAGCCCTATGTTTGGTACATTGGAGCGGGAAGCAGTGGCGTAGCCAGGAATTTATGATAGGGGGAGTTGGGGGAGGGTTTCATGACCTGGCCGGATGCCCTCTCTGACACCAGCCCAACAGTGTTACAGTAAATAAAAAGGGAATAAAGCAACAAAGGGAATAAAGCAAGAAAAACAATTGTTACTACAAGCATTTGTCTTTAAAAATTATTTACGTGGATAAATAACCTTCAAAAACTTTTCCCTAGGCCAATGGTGGGTTTTAATCCCCGAATCCCCCTTGTCTACGCCACTGGCCGAAAGGTTGCTGATTCGAATCCACCTCAATCCGCCGCGTAGGAAACTTGAACAAGTCCTTCACTCGCAATTGCTCATGCGCGCTATACTCAGATGCAGTGTCCACGTTGCGATCGTGAGCGCCTCCGGTAAGCAATATTGAAGGGGCTCTATAGCAGATTCTGCTGCTTAACGACATGCCATTTCAAAGATGATTAGTGTCGCCAGTGGCACTCGCCACGCCATTTAGGTCCCCGTGGATGGACCGTGCTAGCCCGAGATTTTGAATATGTGAAATAGCCACCTTCGGGAAGCGAACCGCGGCCTGCACTCACAGAGTCGCGTACATACGCGCGGCCAGCGCTCTTACCGATGTAGCTAAGCGAGCTAGTAAAGTTGCAAGTTCTCATACATAGGCTACTTATATAGCCTACGACGACCTTGACCGTTAATTGTGACGAAACAAAGATAACAGAATAAATAGACCAATGACTATTAGGAGGTAATAACGGTCCTTGCTAGCGAGGTATTGGATTTATTATCGACGATCATAGGACTATGGCAGGGCTCATGCTGTAGTCGCTGCACACTAGGGTATGCGCGGGTATACAGCGTGTAGGCCTATACTCACCTCCGAAAAAATAGCATCGTGTAGGGCCTACTTAGTTCCTACGAGGGTAGGCTTATACACGGGTAGCCTATACGGCGCATAGCCTACTCACCACATCACAAAGAATAAAGTGAAATAATTGCGAGAAATTAAATTCAGCAGAAAATAGTCGAAAATCGCGGAGAACAGTGTTTTTTTTTGTCCCACCGTGAACCAGCGGCGCCCGCAGGCGTACGCACTTACGCAAGTGCGTACAGCAGCGGCGCCCGCAGACGTACGCACATAGGTAAGTGCGTACAGCGCGATGACCCCCAAAAAAGTCATCAGTTTTTTCGACGGATTTCGACGGATAGAAAACGTAGGTTGATGACTTAAAAACAGGTCGTCAGTTTTTTTTTCGGCGGATAGAAAAGGTAGCCTATGTTTTTGGGAAATTCTAGGTTGATGACTAAAAAAAGGTCATCAGTTTTTTCGGCGACCTAACGAAAAAATTTTCCTGTTCGCCCCTCCATCGAAAATTTCTGTGCGTATACAAGAAAAAAATCCTGCGGGCGCCGCTGCCGTGAGCGTATTACGGGACAACAAAATGTGAAAAATGTAAGAAAAGCGATGACTAAAAAACGGTCGCCAGAAATTTCGCCACAAAAAGTCAATTTTTTTTCGCCCGCAGGATGTACTCATCAGTACAGCCCTGGACGATGCATTGTTAGTCTGTAATTAGCCTATGGTAGTTAATAACTAGTCCTACAGTTCAAGTAGGCTAGTTGAACTAATTTTAAGTAGGCCTTGATCATCGAATAGTTAGTTTGCCTTTTCGAAAGGTCGGCCTTGTCCTGTTAGGATGAAGGCAGCAACGAAGGGCTTTAGGGCCTATACATGCGAACCTGCAGGCTATTAGGTTTATATTTATTTACATAAATTGGTCTATATTTACACAGGTTTACATAAGCTTGCATTTCCTACAAACATACATTTGTGTACATAGCCTAAATCTTCTATTTCAACGTAGGAATAAAAGGGGCATGTGTCTGCCTATGTGGCCTATACATGTAGGCCTATGTACGTGGCCTACATCGCGCTGATTAACCTATTTATAATTATTGCGATGCTCGTTCGCCAGAGGGCTGTTTGCAGAACATAGCCTGCTTCACTTATAAAAATAATTCCAGATTTTAATTCTAATTCTGTTGCTATATAATTTCAGTTCTAATACCATTTCCATTCTGAGAAATTCCTATTTCAGTTCTAATTCAAGGTCTGAAATAATTTCAGTTCCAATCCGAAATAATTTCAGTTCTAACTCTAGTTCTGAAGTATGCGCCTAATTTTAGTTCGTATTCCAGATCTGGAGACCTGTTGATTTTGTGAGCAATTTGTCGCTTTTGTGAGCTTCTTAAATAGGCCCAAATATATACACAAGCATAATTATGTATGGATATAGGCATAAGCATACTTAACGGATAAAACTGGTCGTCACAGCCTTTCTCGGTTGATTGCATCATCATGCTCTGGAATAGAAGTCGAGAGACTCGAGACAGGTTGAAAGGCAATGCAACTTGTTTTTATATGTTTTTAAAACTTATTTCTCTCGCATTTGCTATTCAAGTTCCCTATACTCAGAGGCGCTCCCAACTATAAAATTATATACAGCGCGGACACTGCATCGTAGTTTCACGCCGAGGCGCACGAGCAATTTCGAGTGAGGGACTTGCTCAAGGACCCTACGCCGTGGCTTGAGGTGGATTCGAACCTGAATTTGTACCGTATTCAAAGTTTTGTTCACCGACAGCCGGTGCTAAAAGTGTGGAAAAAGAAGTGCCTGGACACCCCTTATCTTTCCAAAAGAAGTGCCTGGACGCCACTTACCTTTCTAGTCATTGCTGACCAATAAGTGGCTGGACGGTGTTCAGGTTTTAAAATAAGTGCATGGACGCCGTCCATGACCGTCCAGCCACACTTTAAGCCCTGCCGACAGCGGAGTCCTTATCCAGCTATATTGCGGGTATTTTGTCAATTCTCAACTCCATCTCCGTTCTATATTTGAGCAGAATACGTAGACCACCGTTTATAATCGACCTATGCACACAAATTCTGTCTGCAGCTCAAAAAGGTTCTTTTTTGAGTTAGCTCAATACCGCGAAGGGGAGGGGCTTTGACGGTGAATCTGATCCTCCCCACCCCCATGAGACACCGAGACAGATCCGCTATTGTCTGGGATTAAGTGCTTGTCACAGTCGCTGCCAATTGAGGTTGCTGCAGCTGAAACCCATCTCTGCCTTTGATTGCTTTTTATCCAACCATCGTCTGCTTCCGGTCACGAGGTTCTGTTGGATGGATCTGCGCTGGTTCCCTGTCGGTGGAATGATGACGATGACGATTATGGGATTCGGCTTAGATGGGAAGAGCATCGATTGGTGTAAACCCCCCTCTGCATTACGACAACAGCGCTTCAGACGGTCCCGGATTAGGTAGACAGAGCGACAGACACACACAGAGTGTCACAGACAGACAAGTAGACAGACAGAAAGACAAACAGAAGGACACTTATAGGCAGAAGGACGGACTGACGGACAAACAGACAGATTAAAAACCCAGACAAGCAGACTAGACAAACAGACAGACGGACGGACGGATGGACAAACATACAGACAGACGGACAGAAAGACAGACAAACAGACAAACAGACAGAAGGACAAACAGACATACAGACAGATAGAGAGACGATCAACCAGACAGACATACAGATAGACAGACATACAGGCGGACATGGAGCGACGACTGTTTTATAATAAAAGCGATGCCATCGAAAGTACTTGATGCGCATCTGTTTGCAGAGCACGAATTTCTTGCATCGTCAGCGATCATCTTCGAAGTGCGCGGACGCCGCCGCCTCTCTGCAAGCTGTAAGCCACAACGAACGCTTTAAGGCTCTTCCTTTTATCCTTCCCTCCATCCATCCTTTCTTCCCACCAGTGGCGTCGCCAGGATTTCAGTTTTGTGGGAGTCTAAATGGAGGAAATTTTCCATTTTCATTCGTCAATTTTTTTAGTGATCTGGTCGAAATCTCATGGAAATTTTTCATTTTCGTTCGCAAAATTTTCTGATTTCTTTAGTCATTTGGTCGAAATGTCGAAATCATCTCATGCATATGTATCAGTTTTAGGAGTGGGGGGTGCTAATCATGGAAATATTTCATTTTTAGTTTTTTACATATAAACAAAACCGGATGGCTTTCTTAGGGGGCTTAGCTCCCCTACTCCCTCCTGGCACCGCTATTGCTTCCCACAGTTCTTCCATCCGTCATGCACTCCGTTCGTTTGCATCTCTGCAGCTCCCATACACAGATCGACCAAGAGCGAGTGCTGCTGCTGCTACTGCTGCTGCTGCTGCTGGGCTGTCTGCATCCCTTGTGTCCATGCTGAAGATGCTGACGTTGCTCAGATGGCCAATGCTCACTTGAACAGAGAGCTGCGGGAAACAACAGACGCGCTTGCACCGACTCTGGTAAGAAGCCAAGATCAATCGCCGCAGTCATAGTAATAATTATACTCAATGGAAATACAATGGAAAACTATTCCCATGGGCGCTCGTCTACCCCCACCCCCCACCCCCGTGGAGCACAGGATTTGCCGCGTCAAATATTTCCTCAAGGAGTCATGAGAAAATAAAGCTCAGATAAGAAATCATCAAAGAATGACAGTCAATAAAAAAATAAAGTCGGAAGAAGATTTTCCTGAGAAGATGTGCTTCCCGCTCCACAATGTTCCCTTAATCTTGACTTCCGACCCCATGGGCGGAGTTTATCAGGGGCTAGGGGGCTAAGCCCCCCTCCCAAGAAGACCCGGAGTAATTTTTTTACCGTGTAAATGGTATCTTTTCTCGGGCCTAGCCCCCCCATTTTGAAATCTGGCTTGCAAGGCGTTTCTGCGTGTTGGACTAGCGATCATCGCAATCGTAATAGTAAACTCCAAACTCAAATGCGCCACTCGAAAGTGGCGAACCAACTTATTCTCCAGCGCAGAGCGACAGGCAAAAGAGAGTACCGGTAATGTGGAAAAAATTCCACGGTAAATAACACGGTTATGGAACAAACAATAGTCTAATTGAAGTTTTATTGCGGTAATGGTTTACTATCGCGGTAATAGCTTACCGCAGTTTAATGGAGAAGAAGTCGGCGATAAAATCGCGGTAATGGTAACAATTTAATACTATATATAGAACTGCAGTTCATGGAAGTTAACGATTAATTGCTCGATTCATGGATAGTTAATTTTACTAATTAAATTTATAATTAGCTATTACTCGAAGACCTTTCAATCCAAATACGAACATTTGTAAAGCGTTTCTCACAGCATATATATATATATATATATATAATTATATATATAAATTATATATAAAAATTATATATAGATTATATATATATATATATATATATATATATATAGAGAGAGAGAGAGAGAGAGAGAGAGAGAGAGAGAGAGAGAGAGAGAGAGAGAGAGAGAGAGAGAGAGAGAGAGAGAGAGAGAGAGAGCTATTCAGAAGCGCTCTCAGCGTGACAGGCCCGAAAAAAGAGAAAAGTCTCTTATAAGCAGCGACAATTACTCACAAGAGGCTGCAGGTGGAATCACATCCGGAATCCGCGACAAAATAATTGTAGGGGAACTTCCGGAAGGTCATTACACTGTAGCGAGGAAAATCCAGCAAAAACCCGATGCTGGGTTAATGAGGTTCGTGACCGAGGCATAAATAGATGATCAAGGCGGTCAGAACGACAAGGGTGTGAAGATCGACTTGCACATCAAGTCACAGAGATACATAGGCGCTAAACCCTGCTGGGAATTCCTAACTGTAGGAGCAAGACTTAATTGTATCTGATTCGAGCCGGGACCGGGAGGCCGGGGAGGGAGCCAGTGAAGGTCATTAATCATGTATACGTGGAGATGTGCCGGTCATACGCAGAAGACTCAGGAAGTCGTGCAATAAGTCTAACAGCAATATTTAGGACAGATTGCGCAGATGGCAGGTGAACTTTATAATATTTATAGGAAGCCCAATGCAGTATTGGGAGTCGAGTCCAATTAGTAGGATCTGCTCTGTCTGCTTATGCCGGTGTCACGTGATATTCTATATCCCCTTAAAGCTATCCGAGGGGGAGGGGGAAATTCCCGGATGGAATGACCGGTCTAGACTATCCGGGGGATAGCTCATTCTATCCCCTTTATTTGAAAATGCGTATAATTGAATTTTTTGCTGTGATCAAAATTCAAAGTGACTCTAATTGTTTTAGGCCTAAGTGTCCTAAGCAATGTTCAGAGCAAGGCAACTCGAATTTATGTAGTGACTCTGAGTGTTATTAAAAGATTTGAATGTTCTAAGTGCTCTAAAACCAAAGCAAAAAATATCTAGTAGGAACAAACATACCTGTTAATTATTGTCATTGTTCAAAACAAAGCAGATGGAAATTAATTTGCCAAAATAAATACACGCGAAAGTGGCTTTTTTCGACTTCTCTTCATTTGGGGGGATACGATTATTACGGGGGATACGGTTACCCTATTTCGTGACACTGGCCCCTTCAGTTCAATGTGAGCGAATTTTTTAGAGCTCAGCTGCATCACGGTTGCAATTATTGTCAACAAAAGACATTGCTCACTTGAGCCTAGGAATGCAGACTTGATAGTTTGTTTACGTACATATGAAAAAAAACCATTTGCACGCAGAGACTTCGAAAATAGACCTATCAATAGTCAACAAATAAATACTAAGTATTTAATCGTTTATAACCTAACTATTGTACATGTAATATATATATATAAATTATACATACAGAAGCGCTCCTCTAATAGCTTTGCAACTTTGAAGTAGAAATTCTTATTCAGAAATTTGTGTACTACAGCAAGGCCGTAGCCAGGATTTTATTTGAAGGGGGGTGTTTATTCGACCTTGAGCAAGTCGACAAGCAACCGAAAATAACAGGCTATATGGGTTTGGAGGATGACTTCGACTATTGCAAAATGTCCCATGTCATAGAGATAAGAGCTTCAAAATGAAATCTCTTTAGTGACTTAAAGTCCTTATAATCACGATTGTGCTAGTAAATGCATTATTTCATTTTAGCATCATTTCACTTGGGAGGGGTGTTCAGAACCCAAAACACCATAGCTATACGGCCTTGCATTACAGAAATGCCTCCTCTCGCCCATGGGCGGAGTTTGGTTTCCGTTCTTGGAGGGGCTGACTTATGAGTCTGCGCCTTTTTGGGGGAGGGGGCTAAGCACGGGAAAAGATACCGTTTACACGGTAAAAAACTGAATCTGGGTCTTCTTGGGGGCTTAGCCCCCTAGCCCTGATAAACTTCGCCCATGCTCTCGCCCGACTCAAAATGTTCACGTCTATAACAAAACCGCAATAAGATCAGTAGCGGCGCCAAAGGGGACTAGGGTGGGCTAAGCCCCCCCCATAAAAAGGTCATCCGGGGCTGGATCCCCTAAACAGGGCCATCCGGTTTTTTACATGCAAAACTGAAATATTTCCACGATAAGCCCCCCTAAAAAATGAAATACATCCGTGAGATTTCGACCAAATGACTGAAACAAAAGTCGTTAGAAATAAATTTTGGCGGATGAAAATGGAAAGTTTCCATGAGATGACCCACCATAAACATTGTGGGCCGTACCCTGTACCCCTAAGTCTCCGCCCATGCTCTAACGGTTGATATCTTGTTACGTTAGAAATCGGTTTAACAGAAATCGCTAAATACAATCTCTAACGTTTCGTCTTACAATTATCTGCATGGGTTCTTACTAGACGTGGTGCAGTTATCCGCTGTGTTTCAAAAGCGCCTGGAGCGGGAAATGAACGGTAGGCTACGCGCATGCGCAGTGCGTATGCCGATTATGCACAACGCTCGTATCGGCGAATATTTGGCGGTGGTGCCAATTTTCTGGGAGTTGTTGTTGTCGTCGCAATCGGGTCATTCCTAGAAGAGCTGTTCCATGTCCGTCGGATGGAAGCATATTATCTTTAGAGCGGTGAAACGGAAGTGGAAAATTACTGGGTCTACTCTCAGAGCAGCGGAAGTTCGTGTCGCTCTGTGAGGGACTGAGCCTGGAAAAAGTGTTGGAATCGTAAGTGGAACTTGACCACGGGTCGATCCCTTTGTTATTAACTAAGGAAGGATCCCTCGCGATCTAAATAAATGCAGGGTCTGGTTGCCGATGTAAATCGTGAGGATGTAATTGAATATTGAATAGGCAACTGCGTGCACTAAAAGAGAATTCCACACTTCTTATCCTCGCCAAAGCCGAAGGATTATCTATATATAGTTCTCAAGCTTGGCTTCTTATACAGCGCCTCTGTGAAAAGTGAAGGATAGCGAACAGAGGGATTTTATTGTGAACCTATAGATTTGGAAACCCGTTGAATGGGCCTCGGGTGTGCAATTATATTGCGCCCGTTACATAATAAGACGCCGCGGCGCACTGTCACGACGCGAGTCGTTTATTATATTATTATGCAGCTGGTCGACCATTATTTTCTGTCGGCTGGTCGCAATTGACCCATACATGGCGCTGCAGTCTGCGGAGATGCTTTTTATGGCAGGACTCGACTCCGAGCAGATCCGCTTGTCATACGGTCTTGCGTTGGCTTAGAAGCAATGTCTGCTAATAAAAGACACTATAACTAATAGCAACCGGGGATATTGTCGTCGTCGTCGTCGTTTCGTCTGAATAGAGATTTCTATATATTTATAAAAACCGAATGTTGGGCGGCTTACGGTGTGCGGCATTTATGGCCTATAAATTTTATAATGACCGGCCGCCTTTGGAAGCTTTTGAGCTTTATAGATAGATAGACAGCGCCTTGCTTCTCTTTAGCCGTGACTGAACTGGGAGCGCCTCTGAGTAGTCTTCTTGAAGAGGCGCTATATAAATTTGCGGGATGAATGAATGGATGGAATGAATGAATGAATGAATGAATGAATGAACGAATGAATGAATGAATGAATGAATGAATGAATGAATGAATGAATGAATACAAGTCTGCGACCGCATTGGTATCAGTTGGTAGCAACCATTAATTTCCAGTCTATTGTTCTGCCAGATAATTTTCCCGTTTAACTAAGGTGAGCATTGGACGATATATCAACAATCGAACACATTTTGACCCAATGACCCTTCGACCAGTAGAGCAGCCTAGGCGTCGATGCCTACGGCCCATGGATCAAGAGTCGAACCCCAGTCGCAGAGGTGAATGACCAACGACGATGTGAGGACAATCAACCGCTATTATAGGAACGCAGCAGAAATCGGATGTTGGAGTCTATAGATGTATGATGAGATCACACTTCCAGCATCATCATCATCATCATCAGCATCAGCAGCAGCAGCAGCAGCATCAGCAGCAGCAGCCACGCTGTCGTCGTTCAATGGGTCGAACGATGCGCTCGGTGGGTGACATCAGTTAAGCGGGGATGCTTCGGTTATAACTGATGCACCGCGGCAGCAACCGCAGCAGCCGCATCTTCTATTTGAGCGACGCCGCCACAAGTCGCTGATTCTTCTCATCCTGCTGTGATGCTGATGCTGCTGATGCTGATGCTGCTGCGACATTGGCGGTGCTCGTGGTACGTGCGTCCGATATTCGCTGTTTTAGATGACTCTCAATGGTGCGTGTGTGTGTGTGTGTGTGTGTGTGAGTTGAGAAAGAGAGAGAGAGACAGAAAGAAAGACAGACAGACAGACAGACAGACAGACAGACAGAGAGAGAGAGAGAGAGAGAGAGAGAGAGAGAGAGAGAGAGAGAGAGAAGCAGAGGCAGAGAGAGAGAGAGAGAGAGACAGACAGACAGACAGAGAGAATGTGTTTGTGTGTGTTTGTTTGGGTATGTCTGTGTGTTTGCGAATGTGTGTGTTTGTGTGCTTGTGTGTGTGTGTATCTGCGTGTGTCTGTGTGTGTTTGTGTGTGTCTGTGCATGTATGTGCGTGTGTGTGTGTGCGTGTGTGCGTGTATGTGTGTGTGCGTGTGTGTGCGTGCGTATGTGTGTGCGAACAGAGTCGTGGATTAGAGAGACTGGACATTGGCTGAACGCAAAAACAACAACCAACGATCAGATCATCTGAGTGGATGAATGGTTTTTTGGTGCACGAAGTTGTTTGTTGTAGGACAAGTAAAACAAACGAATGACGCTTCTGCCGTTGTTGTTAACTGTTTGCGGAATAGGATAGGATATATGAGTGATGAGGAGAGGAGAGCGGAAGGTAATGAGAGGAATATAGAGCAGAATGAAGAGGAGAAGAGAGGAAACAAAAGAACAGACGAGAACAGAGGACCTTTTTTGCACGAGATTAGAAGAGAAGAGAGGAATGTAGAACGAAGAGGAGATATAGGAGAAGAGAGGAGAATGAGGAGTAGAGGTGAATGAGGAGTAGAGGAGAATGAGGAGGCGAGGAGAATGAGGAGGAGAGGAGAATGAGGAGGCAAGGCGATTGAAGAGGAAAGGAGAATGAAGAGGAGAGCCGAGACATCATAAAACAGGAATAGAGAGAGGAGCAGAGGACAGGGAAGAGAGAGAGAGAGAGAGAGAGAGAGAGAGAGAGAGAGAGAGAGAGAGAGAGAGAGAGAGAGAGAGACAGAGAGAAGGAGAGCGAGAGAGAGAGAAAGAGAGAGAGACAGAGAGACAGAGAGAAAGAGAGAAAGAGAGAAAGAGAGCCAGACAGAGACAGAGAGAGATAGAGAGAGACAGAGACAGACAGAAAGACAGACAAAGATAGAGAGACAGAGAGAGAGAGAACGGAGAGAAGACAACACGACGCTACAGAAAAATGAGAAAATGAGACGATGCCATAGAGCATGGGCGGAGTTTGGTTTCCGTTCTTGGAGGGGCTAAACTTGTTGGGGCTGAGACTCGGTCCAGAAAACGAGAAACATTTTCCGGCCAAAAAGTTGATGACTTTTTTAGTCCTTGGGCTGAAATCTCGGCGAAAAAGACACATTTTCCAGGCAAAAAAGTTGCTGATCTTTTTTTACACGGTTAAAAAAAGACCCTGGGTCTTCTTGGGGTTTAGCCACCACCCCCTAGCCCCTGATAAACTCCGCCCATGCCATAGAGACAGAGACGGCCCGACGGGTTGAGAGAATAGTCCTACGGAAGACAGGCTTGTGGAGAGGAGTGGAGAGGTATAGGCAGAGCTGTACTGGTAAATTTTGAAGTGAGTAGGCCTACACGCTGACCGGGAGGAAATTCGAATGTTTGGTCATCCGCCCAAAAAATTTCCCATTTTCCAGTCCGAAAAATTCTGATGACCTTTATTTTAGTCATCCGCTCGAATTTCATCAAAGATACACCTAAATACGGTAGCGTATGCAGAGTAGAAATCTTGTGAAGTCGCTATAAAAATTTTGGAATAAATAGAAATAAATAAATAAATATATATAGTTCCATAAAAAGTGAAAAATCTTTTATTTCTTGCTTCAGATATATCTTGACGGTATATATACACCGAACTCCTGCAGGTCTGTCGCCGGCAATTGGAATTTGTGACAGTCGGTCTAGCGTCTTGCATCCAGTGATCCGCCCCCTGCGCTCTTCGCCCCTCTGTATATCCTCGCCACAACTGACAACGTATACAGGGCCTACTGCAGGAGGAGGATTCTCGCAGATTATCGATCGAGAGCTCCCGAGGACACAGATAACCCACAGTCGGTCAGTCGGTCGGTCGGTCGGTCGGTTGGTCGGTCGGTGACAGCCTGCCCTGTCTCGGTGTTCATCGGACGGACGGACGGACATCGCCTGCAGGGCTTCTTCCTCTTCTCGCTCAACTGCGGGCTTCCCCGTTGACCATCGGTAGGATCGATGGCAAGAGAGAATTCGAAGGAGAAGGAGATTTGATTAACGGATTGGAAGATCAGCCAACAAAGACCGATCACCGCAGGTCACTTAATCGCTGCACCGTTTAGTCTCCACTGACCTATAAGACAACAACATCAGAGATAACTCTGTCGTCGGTGATCATAGGATTTCACCTGCAGCCTGGTTGTCGTTATCTCTCGTTATCATCGTCATCATCGCCGTCGTCGTCGTCGACTTCTATCGGTCAGAGACCTCGAGCCGAACCGATAACGATCTTCGTCTCTTCCTCCTCACCGCTCGGCCGAGGAGGAGTAGGAGGAAGAAGAGGAGGATCTGAAGGAGGAGAAGGAGAGGAAGGAGAGGATCTGACGGGTCCAGGTCCATAACCTGCTTTGTCCCATCACTTGCTCTGTTCCTCACGTAGGCCTATACCCATGGATCCACAAATCCAGTGCGATCTAAACGAGAAGACGGACGGAGGGGTTCCGACGCCTCCACCAAGTTACAAGAAGCTGATGAACGGTGAGTTCTCGCTCAGTTCATATGAGATTGGTTGTGTCGGTAGAATTGTGTTAAGCGAGGGACGGGGGTTGGGGTGTTCAAATCGCCGCCTGCCAGGCAGAAATTTGTCGAAAGTGGGGGGTGATGAGAGTTCGAACGAGAGGCAAGGAAATGAGTTCGCTGCTAGCACATTACACCAATAGTTGCTTCGAAGACTAACGTATGAGAGAGAAAGTGTGTGTTCCTATTCTGATGAGTAATCGGTATCATACATGTTATTGCACGTGACTTACACGATCTTATCGCCGGTGTCGCTGCGTATGGATCGCTGAACGGAAGTTGGTTTTAT
>OX457044.1:37051415-37088915 GCA_949752735.1 Lumbricus terrestris | reverse complement strand
AGGCTCAGAGTAGCGGTATCAATTCTTTTGAACAGGCGAAACGTCAGTTTTAGATGGAACCCAATGGTCATGGTAACTGTTTTAGCAAGATTTTGAAAAATGCAAGGCAGAAAATTAAAGCATTTTTATTTTATAAAGATTAATAAACGTAGATTTATTAGTTTCACTTTGTCCATCATTAGCATAATTAATTCTGTAACGCGACGGAATTTGTTAAAAACCCAAAGTAGTAGCCTAATGTGAAAATAGGTGTCAGTTTTCCAGGGGGGGGCAAGTTCCCCTGTGTTCGTGCGCCCATGATAGCTGGCGCTATAGCATTGGCAGAACAATTGTAGAGAAATAACAGGAAGTTGGTCAGACATTTGTGGAGCTTGGGTGTGCGATTAAGACTGCCCTCTAAGAGATCCTAGGAAAGGCTATGAGGATGAAACCCATAACCCTGTCAAATCTAGACCTCCCTACTCCGTCAAATAGTCATTATGCTAGGTCTGAATCTTACTCCGCTTGTCAAATCAGATGAAAGATCTCGGGATTTTTGGACTTGGGCAAAGTGTGGAAAAATAACGCGTCCAATGTGATTTAGACCACTTTATTCTAGCTCCCACGGGTGTCAGTTTTAGCAGCTCTTTCAGAAGACGGTCAATGATTAAGTTAGAATACAAGCATTCAGAGCCGTGTTTAACCGAATGCCCCTGAACCGAGAGTTTTGTTGCATTGGCCAAATGTCTTTTTCGTCGAATTTGTGAGTCTCAGTGTTAATTAAACCTTTTGTAAAATCAGTGGCCTAAGTGTAAGAAAACATTAATTTCACTAAGTTCACCGATGTTTCGTGCTTACTTACTGACCCGCCACAGCCGACAAAACAGCGGATTTTTGTAAATGACTGATCTCGTAAGACTGCCGAACGGCACTTTGCCCCTGCTGTAACACTTTGCACCGACACTCGAAGAACCTTAAACACGCCCCTGCCTGAGGCATTAGGTCAAAAATATCAAAGTATAGACTATAGAGTCTAGGCCTAAACAAGTGCGTTCGCGGATGTTTAGGCTATGTTTGTTTGTTTGTATGTGCGCTTGTTATAGCGCCCTTTAAAGTAGGCGGGAAAACATGAATGGTCACGGTAAAATATGAATTTTAGCAAAAGCTTTAAAAAATGCAAAACAGATTATTAGGAATTCGGGTATTTTTCATTGAGTTTTGCAAGCGTAGGCCTAAAGTTCTCAGTTTCATTTTGTGTAGTGCACCACTAGTAGCCTATCACTAATGCCATAGCGCGAATTATTTGGTTAAGAATCAATTATTAAACAGTATAGTAATTAACAAGGGCAGAGTGTTTGGTTTAAGTTCTTGGAGGGGCTAAATTTGTTGGGGCTGAGACTCGGTCCAGAAAACGAGAAAAAATTTCTGGCCAAAAAAGTTGATGACCTTTTTTAGTCCTCGGGCTGAAATCTCGGCGAAATCTAAAAATCCAAAAAGTTTTCCCGGCCAAAAAAGTTGATGACTTTTTTATTCATTCGCATGTTTCGCGTGGGGGCTATGCCCGATAAAAGATACCATTTACACGGTAAAAAAATGACTCAGGGTTTGCTAGCCCCCCCTAGCCCCTGATAGACTCCGCCCATGCATGGTAATTAAAGAAATAGGTGTCAATTTTCCGGATGGGTGGGGCCAAGTGCCCCCTCTTGCCCCTATGTACTGGCGCCCATTTAAGTAATACGTACAAAATTTCGATTCGAAACTGGTGAATTAGGTCTCTATAAAAAATAGTTCGTAGTCGATGCGTGGCCACAGTAAGCCTACTACACCTCGTTGCGTTCGGTTTTATTTCTCACCTTCCATCGGCAGTTGCAACACGACACGCGACCCAATCTAAGCCAATATGGCCATTGAAGCCATTGAGACCATAATAGGTTAAGGCCAACACACACATGTCAATTAGGCTATGCATGCAAGATTGAAGAATCTCTTCCGGTCATAAGATGTGTTGGCTGAAGCATAATATTATACGCTATTACGCTATACCTCTGCAGCCCATGAAGAAAACAGTATTTAACCTCCATTTGATAACGTCGACCTTAGGCCTACATAAGCAAATGATTTCTGTAGGCCTGTTAAAACTGGGATGCCAGGTAGTAGTTTAATGAAGTTGTTTTACTGTGTGTTTAAGGAGCAATACGCCTTTTGAAATTCTACAATCTGAAATTTATTTGAGAAAGATAGGCTTATCACTAAAGTGAAGCCATTCAGTTGCAAAAAATTTGTAGGCCTACAAACATAACCAGTAAATTGTAGGTTACTCATTATAGTAGGCCTATATTAGCATTATATTAATTAAAATAGTAAAATAATATCATTATAATCAGGTAACAGGAAATAATATCATGGTCAAACACATATAGCATTCCAAATGTTTCGGAGCCCTGCTCCTTCACCCCTCTTTCTGTGAATAAGCTGGTTCCCGCGACTTGGCTTTTGTGGGCGCTGTAGAAGTTTCGAGATTACGATTACGATTTCTAAGAGCTGACTACGCCCCTGCATATAGCCTAATAAAAAATGTAGGCCTAGACAGCAACTACAACTATCATCATTGTGTCAAATTTTCTGGGGAAGAGTAAATTAGGGCGGGGGACTTCCCCTAGAGATGCCTAGGTTAAACACTGCACGATGTCTCATGCAGATCTAGGCTATAGAAAGATGTCCTACTGTAGGCCTACTTTATGCATAGGACCTAGGCTATATTATAATAATATACATAATATATATATATTATTTAGGGCATATATACTGTCGGCCTAATTCCATACGCCCTATACAGACTCTCGCTGCTTGATTCCACTACACCTGCTGCGCTAAGCACACAGAAATGCTCGATTAAAACATCGCGTGAGTAATTTTAAACGTGACCGAACACAAAGGTCGAATCGATAACAAGGGATTATCATAAAGTCTTTGTTTTGTAAGAAAACAAAGACTGTCGCGCGGTGCATATTAAACGTGACATAGGCCTATGTAGGTTCATAGGCCTACATGGAAGAGGCCTGTTGATAGGGGACAAAATTTATATTTTGCACAGGCACGGGCATATGAGAGCTGCCCTCGAAACACGTCATTGTAATTCCAATCATCTTGGCTTTATGTTTTCGCCGACCATTCGATCCGAAATGACTGGTGTGGCCTACAAAACAAAGATAATAAAATTACGAAAACACCGCCGGTTAACGATTGAACGCCTTAACCCTTGCATTAATAGTCACTGCCAGCGATCATTATTTGACTTCGAATTATTATCACTTATGCATAACACTGCTCTAAGACTGCACTCGAACGTTTAGAACTAATAATTCGATCTGTAACCTTCACGCGAAGAAAAACTACGGAGGCACAATGGGACTTTTAACTGTCCATTACTTGGAGTAGCCTAAAACGTTGAACAACGGTAGTTATTGGCAAAATTTAGGCCTACTTCCGAAATAGCTTACGGTCGTAAGCTATAGGCCTACGTGATAGCTCTAGGCTATTTTTAGCTGTTGATCTCTGGACTTTATGTGTAGAACTTTAGCCTATAATTATATAACGCCATTTTTTGCACAGTGCTGACAGAATTCAGTTAATTAGGCCTACATTTAATTTAAGCCTGGTTTTGAACTCTAGACCCCATGATCCACATTATTTTGTCACCGATTCTAAAGTTAGTGAAAGGTTATAATATATAGGTCTAATAAGGACCTGTATGAGTTACTCCCCCAGCGAAGCACACGGGTCATAATTTACGCCCCAGACACCATGACCGGGTGTCACCAAGAGCAGACAATCAGATGAGGAAAACATTTGTAACTAGAATGCTTTATACATACTAATTACTTTGTTTTGTCGATAGTTTTTGATGTCGTATGTGAAGTTTTATATGTGATATTTGTTCACCAGAGTGCTGTTTTGCAACTGGCTACATTAAAGAATATACTTACTTACTTAAAGTAGTGATGATGATGATGATGAAAATTAAGATGATATTGGCGATGATGTCCATTTTCTTGTGATATAGGCCTAGTCTAAATTATAAAAGACGTTTAGGCGGCGAATTAGGCCTAACTGATTCGCCTGCAGCAGAAGACTACAGGCATTATGCAGGAATAATAAAAGTTGTGATATTCCTCTACGTTTATTTTCGGAAGGTGAACCTCAAGGATATAGGCCTACACTTGCGTTGTACACACAATAGTGTTGTTATAACAGCGGATATAATGGGCAAATTTATGTGCCGTTGTGGGCTTCCGTCAGAATGCTTGTCGGTTCATATTTTCGTTATTATTATTCACGTGCGCCTGTTGTTTGCGTAACGAATGCGCCTATTGGCTAACGACGTTTGACATGACCTAATATTAAGCTATAAATAAAGCGCGTGCGCGACCTATTTTCAAGCACGCCACATTGGAGCGAACAGCAAGCGTCTTATTCGATGAATCATTCTTTTGTCTCGGCTGACAATTGTGGAAAAATAACTTTTTCCATCTAAAATCGTTATTTAGCTGTAATGTAAGAAATCGGCGGTTTTTCTCCAGTCATTTTCACGCTTCGATTGCGTTTATTGGTGACAAATACTCAGTGCTGCGCTTGATTACCCGTTGCCCGGACGCTAATCGAAAACTGAGACAGACAGTTTAACCATATTGGGAAGAAATAACTCGTATCGGTGATGTCGCGGTTCAACGTTAACCGAGCGGCTGAAGAACCGTTCAGATCGGGGAAGAACGAGTCGTCCAGGTCGGCCAGAAGCGTCTGCGAGAAACGTGGCTTTGCTACGACTCCCCGCTTCTCGGACACGGTCTCTCCCAAGGCTCTTGAGGCCGGTGTGGAGGCGCATGAGGTAGGGGGAGAGGCGGCCGGTCAGAATGCGTTCGAGACAGGCCAAGGAGAACTTCCAAAAGTCCCCCAAATCGGTAGGAATTTCAACTTTCATATAAGATGCTCTGTGCTATTTAATCAAAGGGTGCTAAGAGTTCTAGTTGGGGATGGGGTGAAACTCCGCGGGCTGGGGCGAAACATGTGAGGAAATGCATCCTAATTGGGGAGAGGCTGTCCAGAGTAGCCTAGCCAATTGTAGAAGAGTGGTTAAATTTCCCCAAAAATGTTTTGCACTAGCCTACACTCGATCCTGTGGCCTAGTTTGTTTGGGCAGATACTACATTTTTTGGCTGGATATGGCTGGCTGCCAGCCCTGTACATTCTTAGTCCCTAGTAGTTAGCATCATGTGCACATAAAGATTTATTGCTGTTTTTTACAATCTGATGAAAAGTTGTAGTAATTTTTGTGGCATTAGTGCACTATAGACCATCACTTGACTTATGTGCATGATGTAGACCTTCCTCAAATGAATGCAGGCCTTATAATTGTAATTTGACATAATTATACGTTATAGGGTCATATATATATGTACATAATTATACATTTATATATGATTTATATATGCATGTACGTAGACCTGTATTCAATTCAGTTCAGTTTATTGTTCTCAGTTCAAACAATGGGCATATAACAATTATTCAGTAAACAACAGTGTAAGGACACAATTGCCAGACTCAGAATGGACCAGATCCCTCTATTAGGGCCACCTAAGTATCATGAAATGAAAGTAGATTTTCAAATGATTGACAGTTGAAAATCCAACTGGACTATAAAGTACATATGTGCATATATATATATATATATATATATATATATATATATATATATATATATATGTGTATATATATATATACAAATACATACATTCATACATATATATGTGTGTATATATATACAAATACATACATTCATACACATATAAATATATATTATGGTTATATATGTATAACATGCATTTCTATTATATGGTAGTTCCGGTTCATGTGTTTATATCATTGTGATTGTACTCCGTGCATGTGTTTGTCATGTGACTGTGTGTGTGTGTGTGTGTGTGTGTATGTGTGCATGCGTGTGTGTGTGTGTGTGTGTGTGTGTGTGTGTGTGTGTGTGTGTGTGTGTGTGTGTGACTGATCGTGTTTGTTTGGCATTTGAGGTTTGCGTTGATGATGCGGAGTTGCAGAGGATGATTTTGAAGAGTCTGACAATAGCAGCCAGTGTTGCAGCTGGTCTCAGCTTCCGGTCCAGGTGTAGGAGATGAATTTGGAGCGTGGATATATACGGAGCGTGATTGGCGCCACTTCCCTCTGTTCATGTCCGTCTGTCCACATCCGTTCTATAGAGCTGGTCCACTCGTGCAAACAGATGAAAGAGCTAGAAACTGCGAAGATTTATGCATATTTATACATGGCCATTTATATAGCACATTTTCAAGTTGACTTTACATGTTTCAAAGGTGCAGTTCTAGTGTATACTTCGTGGCAGCCTCATAGTCCAGCTGAGTGCTTTTGTTGAACAGGTGCCAGGATCGTTTGCCCTCTCTTCCCATTCATTGGTGTCATTCGAGCCTTTGGTAGAATAGTAGTGATGTAAATGTTTGCCCATCTGACTAAAGACAAACATTTTCAAATGTTATGAGGTTGACAAATTACCCAAGACAAGAGAGGTCATTTATTCGTACCTATGGCCACCAAATGGCTGGCATCGTGACCATATGATGATGATGATGATGATGATGATTATGATGATGGCGAAGACGACGGCGACGACCCTGATGATATTTCTTGGAATTATTTCATGAATTAAAATTTAGGCTGCAGCAAAACCCCAATTTCTCTGCATTCTCGACAATTTGTTGACAGCTATAGGTTTTAAGTTGATAAATTTCCCTTTCTTCATCAGAATTGGATCTCTTTAGTGATTGGAAATTTGTTAGAAAACTTTTAGATGTGTGTATGTAGGTGTATGTGTGTGCATGTAGACATGTGTTACCATATGGATGTGCTTATCTATGTCAACAAATTTTTAAACAAGGAGCTTGTCAATGCATCAGGTGTTTCTTCACATGACTTTGCAAATTTTTTTATCTGCTGTCTAATACAACTCCATTCAGGAATTCCTCTGTGGGCCGTGGGAACAAACCACAAACACAAAGGGATTTCTTTCGCCTAATTTACCAGATTTACTGTAGTTAGGTAACTGTCTGTGTGCCGCAATCCAAACGTCAGACTTCTTTTAAGAAGCTGTTGGTTTTAGGAGAGCCCTGTGGGCCGTCAACAGATTTGGTCAACTCAGGATAAGTAAATTGACAGACCAAAACATCATCCTTCGTGGGAATGGAAACAGGCTTGAGACAGAATTTGGCATTACATCTTGGACGTGGCTGTGTACAGCTGAGTGGGCTCCAGACAGACAGACAGACAGACAGACAGACAGACAGACAGACAGACAGACAGACAGACACACAGACAGACAGACAGACAGACAGACAGATAGAGACAGATGCAGAGGCAGACATATTGGTAGACCCATCAGGCAGGCAGGCAGTCTCTGTTTTTGGACATGATTCAGTTCCCTGGCCAATCTCTTCAAAGAGGGGAATTTATTAAACTGATGTGAGGTAATAAATGGGAGGATCGTTTTGCTGTCGGGTGATGGGTGGGGAAGGGTCAATTTGAACTGGTCCAACTCCCAGTCCAACTTAACTATCGTTTTTCCATTTCTTCAGAATACAGTGACCAGTTCATCAATCCTATTCTGTAATATCATCGTGACCTCTAGTATTATCGTTTTTAAGATCTGAGATCCTGCTTCAATGCTAATGGCTCACATGATTTGCTTATGGGACCTCTGATGATATATATATATATATATATATATATATATATGCATATTATATATTTATGTATATATATATATATAATATAAATATAATATAATATGAGATAATATATAATATATGTGTATATATATGTATATATATATATATGCATGCATGTCGACGTGTTGATGTTTTTTTAAAGGGATGCACAGAAAAGTTTATGTAGTAAGTTGCACTGTTTGGTGACATTGTGTCCCAGCATGCAATGCAGATTGGTTGATTGCCGCTTCACTCAATTAGGGCATTAGTTGGATAAAACCTGATTGATTGTTTGGCTGATTGTTTGAATTCTGTTGATTTTTCTCTTGTTTTACTATTAAGAGCAGAATAGTTCACCCTTAACTGAAGAGTGTGTACTAGAATCTATGGGAAGCGACTTGTTGTTAGCTTTACGTAGTTGACATTTTTTTTAATTTGTCTGCACTTGCTAATGCCATTCAAGGCACTTGTTGTGTTCAGTAAATCCAGGCTTGTGTACAGAGTGGGCTACGCAAATAAACTGTTTGGAAAGAAGGTGAATTCATAATAATTTGAGTAAACAGTAGACAAGGCATGCGAGGTTTCCTAAATAAATCATCTTATATATAGTAGAGTGTCTGTTGTTAATTTAACTGACAACAGTTGCAAGATGAGTGAAGAACAGATTTTGTGGTAAGCCAGCTATTGACCTTGACTGATAGTTATGGCTAATTTGATTCCTATAGGACAGTGCTGAGAGAGGTGGTCAGGATGAGCAAGTGGCATTTACGTCAGCGTGATTTAGAGGATTAGAGAAATGGCCGATTGATCAATTTGCACCTCATGCATTCTGCAGAAATTATTTAAGGTCTTCGCAAGACCATGGACATGCGGACAGGTTTTTTGCCCGCAATTGAGATTTATGCAGGAACGCTTCAACACGTAGTGTGTTCGTAGCTTACAGTGACCATTAGACACTATTATAGTTTGTGAGTTGAAGGCTCGTTGACTTCAGTTGGCTAGCAGTAATGAAGGAAATTCTTGTGAGCTATGACAGACCATCTACAGTATGTATGTAACTACCGGTATGCCTTAGGTCAGCCCTGTTAAGGATTTCTTAGAGGCAATGTGAATGTGACTGTCTTAAGAGTCGATCAGATAGTTGCCATACACATGTGGGGCGCGGGGGTGTAGTGGCGGCGTCATTGCCTTGAAGCCGGAAAGTTCGAGGTTGGAATCCACCTCAAGTTGCAGCGTGGGGACCTTGGGCAAATCCTTCACTCGCAATTGCTCATGCGCTTCGGCGTGACACTCCGATGCAGTGTCCGCTCTGCAGTCGGGAGCGCCTCTGAGTAGAGTGCTTGAAGGGGCGCTATAACAAGTGCACATACAAACAAACATATGATGCTGCTTATCTGTTTATTTGCTGTTACTGGAAATTGTTGTTGACACTGTAAAAAAGACAAAAGAACTGCATTTTTGTCTTTTTTACAGTGTCAACAGCAATTTCCAGTAAAAGCAAATAAAAAAAATGCAGTTCTTTGTGTATCCGGTATAGCCTCAGGAAGGCAGTTAAAAAAATGTTGTGGTTAGTAGTGAGTGGCGTGATTTATAAAGCAAAAATTATGAGGGTTGTCATGAATGAAAGGCTGTTGACGGCCATACGAATTAAAATACTGCAGACAGCAATTTTAAAAACACATTAGGGAAAGCTAATGAGGGTATTGTTTGTATAGAAGAGACCAACAGGAAATTGGCAGTCAGTTAAGGCCCATCACAAATGACTGATTGTCATACTTTCCAGCTCTGGTTAACTTATCCGTATTAAATCTATTGGATTTATTGTGGTGGGCCTCGAATTTTTATTTATATTTGCCAGAGGATGACATTTGGTCTGTTTAAGCATGTGTGTATATGAACACATGTTATAGCGCCCCTTCAAGATTGCTTCTCAGAGGCGCTCCCGAATACAGCGCGACGTGGTGGCTTGAGGTGTTTTGAACCCGCAACCTTCCGCCTCCAAGGCACTGAACATACCTCCTACACCACAGCGCCCTGCGACGATGCTTGCAATGTCCTTCTACATGACAACATTAATTTAATGCAAGAAACCTACTTGAAATCAATGAGATTGCATTTGTTTTTCATATAGAGATTGGAACTGCTTTTGTTACACCATTGAAACTTATCAGCATTGCAAATCAGTTGCGCAATATGCATATGCGTGGCAATGCCGTGGCATTGATGATATCAGTAGAAAAATACGTAATGCATCAACCATTGACGTCTTTGCAGCATTGCTTGCGTGCCAGTGTTATAAATTGCTACATTCTCTCAGGGAAATACCCAGTGAACTAAAATTTTAAAATGACTGTAAAATACTTTGGTGCAATGATTCATGCCAAAAATGTATTGTACATACCCGTACTTTCCTTTTTTATTTGCTCAAAATGCTCGCATAATTATCATTTTTAGTGCACATTTTTTTACAATTTGTGGCATAGGTAAGGACTTTTTAAGGGCATATATTGGGGGTGGGGGTCTGCCACAAGCGATGTATATGTGCATGCATGAATACATTCATTTATTAAGTGCTAACATGCATAACTATCTTTTCTAGTGCACATTTTTTACAATTTGTGGCACAGGTAAGGACTTTTTAAGGGCATTTATTTGGGGAGGTCTGCCAAAAGTGATGTATATGTGCATGCATGAACGCATTCATTTATTAAGTGCTAACACGCAGAACCTTCTAATGAGGGCTGCTCAAAGGAAGTTCTTGAAAGACTAATGAAGCTAGAGTCTGTTCAGGGTGCATGGCACGTTCATCGGGAGGTGAATTTGTTAGTTGATTGCTGATTGTCAGATTGCCAATCACTGCCAATCAGAATGCAACTCGTAGCAGTCGAGAGTGTTCTGATGAACTAGCGGCACTAGCCACTCGTGGGCGTTGAACATCAGAAATGTTGTTGTAGACACGACGACATAGACTTCATTCATTCATTCATTCATTCATTCATTCATTCATTCATTCATTCATTCATTCAGAGCATTTATATAGCGCCCATTCAAGAAACTACTCAGAGGCGCTCCCAGCCCAACCACAAACCAAGAAAAAAGACTTGAGAGACTTGTAGAACCTAGCTGGATGGACACATTTGGGTTGTGGAATAAGAAGTTTTCGATGATGATGATGTCTTGTCTTAAATTAACAAGTGTTCGGAGACTATTGGACCGACCGAGCTGTAGTAGTGTCTGGGTAGCTGTGCATCTGATCGTCAATTGATTTTCAGAATAGGACTGTCTGGGGCTGTTGTCTGCCCACGTCGCGTGGCAGACAAGCAGACAAGCATGCGTTCGAAGGGCTTTATCATATCACATTGTTGATGCAGACCACAGTGCTCAGCCAGTTTGCTCAATGCTCAGCCGATGGCAGTTTGCTGCTGCTGGGCGTCGTTTACGGCTCATCACTGACTCACTGACTGACTGACTCACTGACTCACTGACCTTCTACTTCTGCCGATGTCTCCGCTGCTTCGATTTCTTTGTTAGCTGCCCGCTCCAGTTGCAGATAATCCGGTCGCCAGTGGGGGCTGTTGTGACCGTGACGTCGTCATTTATTGACGTCATTTCAAGGGTGACCCAGTTTTATGGGTTGTCCAGCTGCTGCTGCTGCTGCCGTCAGTAGTCTCTGTGGGATTTCTGTGTGGGGCTTGGCATAAATTTGTGGTTTTGACATGATTTGTGTATAATTGACCCAATTTGATGATAGTATCAACCAGCCTACAATGAGTTTACTACATATATATTGCCATTCTTTATGCTTTGTTTAGTGCAGTATTTGTGATGCTACTGTTTGTTATGTGATTGACCAGTTTTAAGAAGTTAGCTATCACAATCTAAGGAGAAGCTGTTGAGCAAGTAGAGCTATTCGCGTATCTAGGAGGACTAACAAGTGCAGATAACAACAGAAAAAGACATACAAAGGAGACAAACTTCATTGTTATTATTGGTAAATATGGACATGACATCACTGGACTAACACTGAGGGGAATAATGGGCCTGACAATGAACAAGAATAATAATTGAGATAATTTATTCATACCCATCGCCACCAACCATATGACTGGCATCAGAATTTGATAACCTTGATGAATGATGTTGCATTGTTTTATAAAGTGTGGGACTGTGGGTATTATATGACAGCTTTAGGCCTACACAATGCTATTCTTTGGTTTTCCTTCTATATACTCTGTGTATGCTTTTGTTCCTGTTTGAGTCCATTTTCATTTATATGTTTATTTTTTTGTCTCTTTTCAAGCTCACTGAGAGCACTTATTCAACCTACTACCAACCAGGACCTAGGTAACTGCTGCATGGGCGTGCCCTTTGTGTCCCTGGGATGTTTTTATATAGGCCTAGTATGATGTTTAGAATAAATGACTCAGTATTTAATATAAAATTGTGTTGACCTAGTTTTGATGTTAATGGCTGTATAGAATAGCTTCTAGTTCATTTCAATTCAACCCATCTATTGGAGTTAGACCCACAACAGCTAATTAATACAATAAGCATATATACAATACATAGGGTAATTAATGTGTAGGCCTAAAATGCACGCCATTGTCTATAGAATCCGGACCGTGGGTAATCTTCTTTAGTAAGGAAATACAGTAATTTCTCTAAGGTTTGGTAAGCTGAGATAAGGTAATTAATTACTCAAGGCTAATTGGCAATCACAAAAGGCTGTTTGTTTTCTTGTGTTCCTTATCTGTTTATGTGTCAGCCATTTGTTTAATGGATGTCCCATAGCAGCTTAGGTCACGGACAGAGTCCCTGGAAGTCAATGGCAGATTAAAGCGGATTTCGCTCTCGCTTCTGTAAGTCGCTCTGGAATTTGCGTTGAGGGCTTATAACACACTAAAGCCTATTCGTCTTGCTAAGGGCCTGGCAGGAAGATTTCTTCTAGGAACTTAATTTGTACTGAGTTATGACCAGAAAAACCAATGCTTGTTGGTTTATGTTGGAACTGTTGAGAATGCTCCTAGTGGTTGTTTCTGTGGTAATAAGATTTTGCTGGTTTGTCAATACTTAATGCCCTCAGTGGCCCCTCACGAGTACATTTCAGTTCGGTGCTATATAAATTTAGATGTTTATTGCTATACATGGCTCACCAGTTTCAGCAGTGCACTACGTAGTGAGATTATGAAAGGCTTTCTTTTGATGCTCTTGGTCGGAAGCTATTTTATAGTTATTGCAATAGCTGAATTCGTTTTGCAAGTTGAGCATTGAGGCATTCTGTTCATGAGATAGTACCAGAGGTGGGGTGGCTGTACTTGTTAAACTATGTTCAGAAGTTGGCGGACTGTTATGCGTTACAGTCATCCCTAGTTCCTAATACCACTCATGGGTTCTTGCTGTAGCTCTATTTGAAGCGGGCACATCGATATATCACTGAAATCCACCTTCCTTTTCCGATCTAACCACACTTGAGTGAACTGTACTTCGGAATCAGGAGTGCACTGGTGTGCAAACTCATTTGAAGTGAGAAAAATAATCACAAGAGAATGATATATTGCCAAATAATGTTCGTTGGCATCGTTTCCTTTCCGCCAAATCAGTGCCGTCCAATTTCTTCCAATGGCAAAGTCTTAAGAGATTGGATCTGATATTAAGAGCATGTGTGTGTGTGTGTGTGTGTGAGTGGATAGTTTGACTTATCCCTTCTGCCTGGAAGGTTACATGGCCTCAGGCGGTACGTGCTAAGACAAGGTATCAGTGAAACACCTGAAATCAATGTCTTCTGCCATCAGACATTAGATGTGTGCAGCATTGTTTTAATACTGACAGGAGAAAAACTGTGCAATGTAGTGGCTGTGGCTTCTGTCTAAGCGCATTCATCAGATGAGATGCCTACACGTGCTGCGGTTTTGATTCTAGCTATCCTAGTGCTGGTTGTAAACAGATGTACTTTCTGTTCTGTAAGGCTTATAACATCAGTTGGGCTTATAATGTCATTGGGGCTTATAGCATCATTTGGGCTTATAACATCATTTCGGGCTTATAACAACATTTGGGCTTATAACAACATTTGGGCTTATGACAACATTTGGGTTTATAGCATCATTTGGGCTTATAACATCATTTGGACTTATAACATCATTTGGGATATCTGCACAGAGATCATTCACCTCTGATTGGTTGCTCATTGGAAAGACTTTGTATACATTTCCAGTTACAGATGAAATTGGTGTCTGGTATGTTCTCCAGACATTAGTTTTAAGCAAGTTCAGTTTATTCAGTGGTGTATGCAAGCGGCCCAAGGACCTTTCTGGTCTGCCAACAATGTTTTCTTGCTCATGGAGCTTTGCCTAAAGACTATACAATTTGAAAATCGTAGTTCAAATCTATTATTTTAAATACAAGATTAATGAGTTTTGTGCTATGTTTGCGACTGATAACGAAGATTAAGATTACGATTTTTGACGCCTAATTAAATTTAATGTTCTTGTGCAACAAATAACCATTTGCAAGACATTTAATTCTGAAGTGCTTACTGATTCCCTCCCAGATCAATAATAATATTATTTCACTCAGGCAACTTCACACCATGGCTCACCAATTGCTGGAAAATATTGCTTATATCTCCCCAAGAAACACAAGAAAACAAACAGCCTTTTGTGATTGCCAATTAGCCTTGAGTAATTAATTACCTTATTTCAGCTTACCAAACCTTAGAGAAATTACTGTATTTCCTTACTCAGGGATGGACTAAAGAAGATTAGCCATGGTCCGGATTCTATAGACAAGGGCATGCATTTTAGGCCTACACATTAATTACCCTATGTATTGTATATAAATATGCTTATTGTATTAATTAGCTGTCGGTCTAACTCTAACAGATGGGTTGAACTGAAATGAACTAGGAGCTATTGAGATAGTGTTAAGCTGAACAGACAATTATTGTCATTATTGTTGTCAATGGTCAGAGTTAGTGAGTTATTTATTTGGCCAAGATTTCCAGCATTAGTTTGTTTTGCTTCGGGTTTGTCTGTTATACTGGGTGATTGATGATCGTGAGCAAAATGAATTTGATTGTGGAAAAGCGACCAAGGATGGATTGAGAAGTGGTGCTGCTGGTTGCTGCCTTCCGAACGAGATTAGATTCACGGTAGATGCATGGTAGAGTGGAGTAGGTGGTAGAGTGGAGTGGGTGGAACAGACCGATCGCGTGTGGGGCTCTTGTGGCTGCAGATGTCGAGCAGGTACATAGGAGCTGGAAGGCTCTCCCTTATCGGTGGTTTGCAGATCCCTTTCCCAGGAATTTATGTTTCTGATTCCACAGTAAACTGCCTTTCCAGGTGACGTAGATACATGGCAGCTATGTTTTACTCGTCTTTTATCAGTTTAAGTGAGCCTCCGAATGCATTTCTCCACTCTCGGAAATTTAACATGCATGCAGGATGTATTGCTACATACACTGTATACATATAATATACATTATATATATATATATTATATAGACACATATTCTATATATAAATATATCCAAATAACATGCATATATTTATATGTAAAATGTACTGTTGTGTCATTCATTCCATCTCAAATCAAAATTGTTTTCCAAAAGTTCCAGCTCGACCATCTCGGATTTCAATGAAAATTTTGCAGAATATTTATTATAGTATTGGCTGAAACTATGCCAAATTTCAGATCAATATCTTAAGTAGTTTTAAGGATATTAAATTTTAAAGACTTGTGGGGTGCCCTCGTTTTTGACGTTTTGAAACTCGCATCTAAAATTTATATTAACGTTCGGAAGCTCATAACTTCATTAATATCACAGATAATTTAATGAAATTTTCGGGATATTTAGTCTTTGTTGTTTAAATGATATACTGAAGAGATGAATGATCAGTATTGAAAACTCTGTTATTATGACCCAACTGAAAATGGCTAAAAAAACTTGCGAATGTATGATGATCATACTTTGCAGCCACGGTGTGGCCAAATTGAGTTTGCATTAAAGAATGTTTTAACAACTCATTAAACAGGATAAAGCAGTGGTTCCCAACCTTTTTTGACTTTAGGGCCACTTTTTCTAAGTTGAAGGACATTAGGCGGTCACAAGACTAAAACCTAATTAACTAAAAGCATATAAAATGGTTATAATTGAATCAAAATAGAATGTCTGATGCTATTTAGAGACGTCAAAATAAAATAATTTGTAATAGAAAATGATTATGTATTCTATCCTGTCCTAATTGTCATTATTTTTTATATATTTTTGTTAATTCTTTGAGAGATGAGGGTCATTTTTTTAGGCCTGGCGGGCCACTTTTGGCCCACGATCCACGGGTTGGGAACCACTGGGATAAAGTATCAGAGCTTGTTGAAATGCTTTCTATGTATAAGCAATGTTAAAGCAACGTCCATGTGCTGCTTATCCTTTCCTTGGTTCTTCGTGTGCAGAGTTGCACATCGGCAATGCAGCTTAAATGTGCTGCTTGCTTATTAAAAATCTATTTCCACTGCTGAAACCAATTTGTTTTCTATCTATGGTTTTGTTAGGGGTGTGAAGAAATTTATTTGCCTGTGGGTGTTTAATTTAATATTTGTATATATCAAAGGAAATAATACTAAAAATATATTATTTTGCTCTGCGTTGATATTGTGCGTGTTATGAGTTATAAATAAAAACTCATTTTGTTTGGATTCGCCATCTGTTGGAAAGAAGATTTGTTCAAACGTTCAAACAGATGGATCATACAGCATGGATTCGTTTCTGGGAGCTAGGCACTGTGGATTGAAGGTCGACCTGAGGACTTAGATTTGCCCTTGATCTTCAGACCAGTTTTTTTGGATGAATTCCAACTGCTCCAAAACATCTTACGGCATCAGATGTTTGCTCACGTAGACTAAGAAATTTTTATTCATTTCTTACTGCAGTGTTTTTATTGATTTCGTGTAGATTTATATCATCATCTCTAAGCACCTTTGATCCACCTGATTACTAAAGCGAATTTTTATGTAACCATAACCATAGTTTTTATTGCTTCAAGTAACAATAACATTTATCTATATGAAGCAGCTGCTAACCCAGGTAGGTTATTGCTCTATGACCTTTTTCTTTGCATATTTAATTAAACAACAGATCTGTTTTGGAGTGACTTTCATTGCCATTTCTTCCTGAAGGTCATCAGAGATCACGACCTTTCCTGTCATTTCTGAAAGTCTGTTTTGACATATCGTCCGATTTCGTATTCACATCTCGACCGATGCGAGAATCGAGTATCGAGTATCGGTTGCCCGTTGTTGTCAAGATGGTTGTTGGTTTTATTCTCGTGTTGTGACTGTGACCAGAATACTTCTTCCAGAATCTTCGCTCTTGACTTTGACGTGTATCAGGAACAGACTATTTTTTAAAGCGAATTTTTTATGATGTTAAACACTGATGAGATAGACGGACGGCTTGAACCACCTTTTGTGCAAAATATTCCCAACTGAATCTTTTTAAAAGAATTTTGTTTTTTTAAGTTTTTCAATTGCCTACATCGAGTCAGAGGCAAAAGCTTCCAGATTCGAGTTAGACCTAGTTTCAGTTTTAGTCCAATGTGTTTTTTTGCATTGAGAATATGCAGTGTTTGGACTTTGGACTACTCTCACGGACAGCCCTTTTGATGCAACGCAGCGCTGGTGAATAAGCTGGTGCCCCGTGCTTGGCTTTCGAGTAGCGCTCTAGAAGTTTAGAGATTGCGATTAGGAGTGTTTGATCCTGGCCAATGATTGATGTCTTGTACAGTAACGCTGTAACACTCTATGGAAGTTTCAGATATGAGATCAGATGAGATTTGTTGATCGCTATCAAAATTGATTTGCCTTCAAGGAAAGTGTGCTCGTATTTTTCCTCTTCGTTTTGTTGTGCATGAGGAAACTACAAAAATGTTATTGTTTCGGGTTGTGGGCGTAATTACTTGCAGACAGGATGCCCCAGTTTAGACAGAAGTCTGTGTCATAATTATGACTCAGCATGTCAGTTTACATTCGGAATAGTCTTGACATGCGGGTTCGGCATTTGGGTTTGGCATGTGGGTTTTTTCCATTTGGGTTTGGCTTTAAGTTGGAAATTTCCATCAACCTTCAGATTCACTTTGTTATTTTTGGCATTATTCCTGGACATAATTTGTGGTGGATCCAAGGTTTGGAATGGGATGCAAAGTTTACTTTTTCCTTAGTTCTCAAAACTTTGGGCCAGTGGCCTATATTTAACCATTGCAATATTAACATGCATACACACAATACATATATTATATATAATTATATATATCATATATATGTGACATATTTATATACATGCATAGATATAAGATAGCCTTTTCTCAACCGGTGTCACTAAGTTACTCTGGCTCTGTTCCAATTTATTTATCTTTTATTCAGCTATGTTCAGCTTTAGGCCTACATTTAGCATTTCCTTTGCATTGTTTTTCTTTTACTCCACATATGATGCAGGTTCCTGTCAAGTCTCGAGCTGACATCTTCTGTTCTCTAGATCACCATTATTTGGTTTACAGTTGCGTTGGTAACACTTTCATTTTCAATTATATTTATCGTTTCATTTTTTTCTTTGGCATAATATACTCGGACAGTTTATTCTTGGTTTAGAACATTTATTGTTGGTATTTGATTTTGCCAGTTGCACTAAATTGTTTTTTGACTGGCTTGGGCAACATCCTGAGGACCAATTGGAATTCGTGATGCTATGTTGGTCTTTCATGTGTAATGTTGGCATTAGAGTCAAATTACCAATTGAAATACAGCTTCCTATTCTCTCTGCTGTTCTGTGACTTTATTAAAGTGTGCCAATGGCTTAAGCCTTAGATGAATCTTTCTTTGCACATTCTTACCAGAAAACTTTGTGTTATAGGTACCAACATACTTGTACTTGTGGAAAACGTCTAAAGTTTCTTGGGTTTGGACATTCACCAAAATTTTCCTAGGTATTATAAACAGTTTACATGCATACATGCATGCATACATACATACATAAATGCATACATACCGGTACATACATACACACATACATACATACATACATACATACATACATACATACATACATACATACATACATACATACATACATACATACATACACACACATACATACATACATACATACACGCACACATACATAGTACATAGTGCATACAGACATATATGTATGTGTGTATGTATATGCATACATATTTATATATATTTATACATGCATAAGTTGCATACATTACATAACAATACTTGTATGCTGTGATGATGCACATATGTAAATTTTATGTCTGATAACAGTAACACCATTGAGGCTCTATTGATGCACCACAGAGTATTAAGACTACTCATGTGATGGTGGCCAGCATATCAGGCACTTATTGTGGCAGACGAAAATGTCTGTTCTGATACCAGACCTTTTGTGTATGTATAAACGTGTTGTCTGGCCACAGTGTACGTGCACTTGTGTCTTGTTGGCACAGGATACGCTAGCACTGCATTGTTTGGTCGGTTGTTTACGATTCTATGATACTGCTGAGGCTGGCAGAGGAAAAATACTTTGATGGGAATGAGGAAGCAGGAGGAAGTAATTTTCCGTTGAGTTTCGGAGAGAGATGTCGGGGAGGGGCTGTGTGTGTGTGTGCTGGTGGTGATGTAATGTCTAATATGTGATAAGGAAATTGACAGACAGAAGAACGCATAAATTATAGAAACCTGAATCGTTTCGCTGTTTCACATAAAATCGGGTTCGAAGAGACTTTTTTCGATGAGCACATTGTAAACTTTCAGTTGCTCAGCACCAATGACTAACACGCACTATAACGTATTGATACGTAAGTAGTAGCTGGGTTCTCGAAAAGTTAAACTGTTGGATGTTTCTGTCCAACATACATACTATTATATTACTATTATATTAGCTTCCAAAAGTAGTGGCAAGTTTCCAGTACTTAAAAATTAATAGCATTAGATGTGATATTTTATGCTAAATTCCGTGGAAGGTTTTGTTATTTTCGTTTGGAGTCTGAAAGTCTATTCACTATGTCTTGTTTAAGTCTGGGAATTACTCTGGCATCACTGGAACTGTTCTCATTAATCATGACTGTTGTTCTTGCATTCTGTCCAGCCAGACTTTGTTGGCTGAGCAGACAAAACTATTCCTGTGATCCAATGCATCGTGCATCGGCAAATATTGGTTCAATGTCTGACATGAGAGATTGTTTGAAAACTTTTGATGTGCCCCTGGACTGACTTGACTATATACCTTCACAGACAGAAGAACCTTCTCATTTCATTGATGTGTTTCGTGGAGGTACCTGTTTGTTGAAACCACAATGAGGACAGCTGATTAGACTGACAGTTGATTCTAATTCCAATCGATTAGATTTACAGCTGATTCAAATTCCAATCGACAGATGTATCAATTGCTGATCATGTCAAATGACGTCATTGTTAAGAATCTTCTGAGTGCCTGAGATTCTGGATTTGGACCATAGAGAAGCTTCTCTGCATCGGATTATGAATTCTGATTAAGATTTAACTCCTATCATTTGGTGTTTGGTGCCGTTTTGCGGTAATATCGTTATATTAGGGGTCATTCGATCTTTGGATGTCATTATATCTTTAGAGGTCATTAGGTGCTTAGGGGTCATTAGATCTTTAAGGGTCATTAGGTCTTTGGAGATAGGTCATTAGATCTTTGGAGGTCTTTAGGTCTTTGGAGGTAGGTTATTAGATCTTTGGAGGTCATTAGGTCTTTAGGTCATTGGATCTTTATAGGTCAATTGATTATTTTAGATTGCCTCACCTGGGATGGGATGTCTTTAAGATTGGCCTGTTAATCATAATTATAAACCCCGAAGTTACACTATAAAATTAATGAGCAGCCTAATGGGAGTATTTCACCCTTATCTGAGTGTATATATATATATGCTATATTTATATGTATATATTAGGGTGTCTCTTAGCATAATGGGGAAAAAATTCTTTGGGATTTTTCTTCATCTCACCCTCCCAAGTTGTTAGGTTTATTGAAATAAAATTCTACAAAAAATTTCATTAAAATCGGATAAAATTTAGAGGTCGCCCCCGAGCCTCAAAGTTTTGCATGTAATAAGCCTACTTCGACAATGGGAAATCATGTAGTCTAATGTCGCATAATAATTAATCATCATTTCTAGTGCTAATCAATTTGGCTTGTTTATATAACATACATTTATGTAGGTGCTCTTGATATTGTACTTGATATACTTGATAGCCCTTCAAGATTACTACTCAGAAGCACTCCCGACTATAGCTCGGACACCGGACACTGAACCTTATATTCACGCCGAAGCGCATGAGCAATTGTTGGGGACTTGCTCAAGGTCACTCCATACGGGGCGGCCTGAGGTGGATTAGAATCTGCAAACCCCCCGGCTGCAAGGCAATGAACCACCACTACACCCAACATGTCTACTTTCTATCTGTATATTTATGTTAAAATTAAAGAATAGTAGTACACTGCTACAGGCAGGATCAATTGCCAGAGACAACTTGAAGGAGGAATTTTTTGCTCTTCCGGTCTGTCAAGTCTTTTATGGAATTCGTGAATGAAACCACTCCTATTTCAGCCCTGTCATTGATGTCTGCCAACCCGTTCAATGGGTCCATGTCAAGGGAAATCCGTGGAAGAACATGTATGGAAAATAGCCCGAAAATTATCCAGCACTGTTCCAGGCTCTTAGTACTCAAAAATGCTGCGGATTTCATTGCTGGTCTCTTTGGTGCAAGATCCGGGGCTGGGTCTTCCATGGTGTCTAAGATCAGTTTCTTCATTTCCGGAATCAAGAAGTTCCTCAGAAAGGTACCATTGATGCTGTCCAAGCTTTTTGCATGTGACATTGGAAATTGCTTCAGTTTGCATTTTGGGGTTTGGTCATGAGTCAAAAGTCTTTCAGAGGTGCTTCAGCCCTGATTTGAATAGTAACCCAGGTCTTGAGGTGGAAAACAAACTGCAAAGTTGCTATCTTGCACTCCAGCACTTGATATGAGAATTTGAAGATGGCCAATATACCATGTGGAAGTTGGATCTTCCTTTGCGAGGTCAAAGAGACAGGTCAACAAAGATCATCATACCCTTTGCTGTTCTCTGGGGAGCTGTCAGTTCTGCGAGCTCATATTTTTTATTAGAAGCGTTGAGCCTTTCCGATTGTGGGTCCCTGCATCTGGAATGGCCTCCCAGTAGACTTGTGATTGATGGCCGGGTAAATCGCGTCTGATTTTTATAAGTCGCTCAAATCTCACTTTGTCAGCTGTTGCTGTGCTGAGAGCGCCTATGTGTAGGTCGCTTGAAAAGGCGCTATATAAATTATCAGAATGAATAAAAGTGAATAGAAGGTGTTAGCCTGCTTCACTCCTAGTATAGATTGAAATTAGCCAATTAATAAGGCAATCTAGGACTTCTGTAACAATGCGAACTATGTAGCATAATTTTAAACAATGGGGCTACATGTCTAAAACTTTGACATCAAAGGGCGACCTCTAAATATTTTCCGATTTCGATCAAATTTTTTTATAAATTTTTTCTCCATCAACCTCACGACTTGAAGGGGTGAGAGATTAAAAATTTGAACTTTCATTTTTAAGAGACACCCTAGTATATATATATGTATATAATTATATTCGCACGAGTACAACATTTATTGCGGAACTACTTGTTTCGAGTAAGCACACTTGTGCTGAAGATGATGGCTTTCGAGGTTGACTATTGGATCTGTGACTGTACTACTGTCGGCATTCCTGACCGTCTGCTGTAATATGCAATACTATGCAAATGAATATTAAATGGAGAGGTGGTACTGGTAGGGCTGACTTCATTTTAGATGTCTGTGTGTTGGAGTTTTATTGTCTCGCACAACAGATGTCGCTAATAAAGACGATTGGGTTCGTCACGTTCATCAATTGTTGTTTAGCTGTGGTGTAATTTGTTCAAGTGTTCGCGGTGTGAACACCAAGCGAAAAACACCGCGCGCACGCTTACGCACGCACACACATAAACACACGCGTACACCTAAACACACGCACCGCATGCACGCACACATAAAAACGCGCTCACACGAAGATCAAATTTAACTTTTGTAGCGCATTTTTACAGATGCTACGTGGTATCATCATCCAACTGTGATATTGTAG
Source organism: Lumbricus terrestris (assembly GCA_949752735.1). Lineage (NCBI taxonomy): Eukaryota > Metazoa > Annelida > Clitellata > Crassiclitellata > Lumbricidae > Lumbricus > Lumbricus terrestris. The sequence continues at coordinate 37,065,963 of OX457044.1, read as the reverse complement.
CCGATTTTATACGCATTCGTGAGGTCGTTCTTTTGGACACAGACAGATACCTAGGCAGACGTTCAAAGGCAATGACGCTCAGACGGACGCGCAGCAAGGCGCTTTCACTAATTACTTGCTCTATTGTTATCGGTGTCGGTCAGTGGGGGGGGAGGGGGTAGAGGGGTGAAGGAGGAGTGATGACGTGAACGTAGGTCGTTGCTTTCCTATTCACTAACACCAATTAATGGTCGCCATTGTGGGAAGGCAGATTTGTGTTTTCTATAGCAATCAAGACGTGATTCGGATGCAATTAGATTTCATGTTTACAAAGAAGATTTTGGTTAGAGCCCACACGGAATCACACCACTCCCCACTCCCTGTTTAGTGCTACTTGCTTCTAGAAGTGAATTGTCACATTTGCTTTGATTGCAGTACAATATAAATTATACAATACTAGGCTACTACTTTGTATTGATTTTGTATTGTATTGAGATTGATTTTCCCAGGGCTTAAGGTGTGCCTGGACTGTCATGGACGGCGTCCATGCACTTGTTTTAAAATCTGAACGCCGGCCAGCCACTTATTGGCGAGCACAGACTACAAAGGTAAGGGGCGTCCAGGCACTTCTTTTGGAGAGGTAACAAGCACTTATTTTTCCACACTTTAGGCACTGGATTTCCCTCATTCCAAATTGAGAAGTACACTCACGGCCATTGGACAGAACATCAATTGCGGCCATGAGCAATGATTGTGAGTGAAGGACTTGCTCAAGGTCCCTACACAGTCACCCAGTCACCCATACTCTCCGTGTCACAGACCGAGTGCTCTAGCCAGTGGTCCATCCTGCCACTCCCAAGTCGTAATCGTATCGTAATTGTAAACTCGAAATTTCTACAGCGCCCACAAAAAAGCCGAGTCGTGGGAACCAGCTATTCCATCTGTGCTCAATCAAAACAAAATGGATAGACAGGGGGGTCAAAGTCAATAGTAGGCCTAAATGGTGGTTTTGACAAGAAGCAGTTTGTATATGACTCGGGTTACATTGTGCAAATATTCCAACATGAAGACTTCAATTTTGACTGCTTGTAGGAATTTATCATTTTGACATAATGTTGTTGTTATGGAATTATTGACAATGAATATAGCCCACTTTGTGATTATGGGACTTCTATAGATATGGCTTGTACGGCTGATAATGAAAGTGGCTACTGTCGCCACCTGGCGAGTGCATTTGCAAACTTCTGCTTGGATCCATGTTGAAGATTTGGAAGCACAGCTTTTGAATAAGAATGCCTTTATAGAATTACCAATCAAACCATAGGAACTTTCTTTTGATCATTCACTCAAGTTTTCTGCTGATCTTTGATTTATGTAAAAAGTTTCCACACGGCTTAAAATAGAGCAGTTTGGAACCACACGATAAAATACTCGGAACAATACAATAAAGTACTGAGAGAGAGAGATTTGAAGTAGGAAGAATATAAAGATGATATTTATTATTATTATTTTAATTATTATTGTTATTATTATTATTATTATTATTTTTATTATTATTATTATTATGGAAATCATCTTCATTTGCTGTTCACTGTTGATGATACATGCATTCATCTTTTTGATTGGTTGATCGTAACTTTGTGTATGATCTTGTTCATTTCGTTTATTCATTAAAAAAATTCGTATAGCACCCCTTCAAGATGCCCACTCAGAGGCGCTCCCAGCCCAACCACGGCACGATTGGTGTAGTGGGTATGTTCATCGCCTTGCAGCCGAAGGGTTGCAGGTTTGAATCCACCTCAAGTCACCTCGTAGTGACCTTGGGCAAGTCCTTCACTCGCAATTGCTCAGCGCTTCGGCATGAAACTCCGATGCAGTGTCCGCTCTGTAGCCGGAAGCGCCTCTGAGTAGGGAGCTTGAAGGGGCGCTATAACAAGTGCACATACAAACAAATGGCAATCTAAATTGGATTTCAGCAACTTGTAAAATGTATTGGCTTTATTTCGAGAGAGTAGGTGCATCTCCATTGGAAGTCCGTTCTCAGTGACACTTCTTGTGACTGGTTTGTTTTTTGCTAGAGGTCAGAGATCAGCTCATAACTCTCAATGAGAATTGCTATATATACAGAAAGCCATAACTGTTGTGTTAACCGGTTTCTCGTTAACTATCCATTAATTAACTTTGTTTTGTAACATAAAGAACATGATTACTTAATCCTGAAATGCTCCCAATTAGGGTTCTATACTCTATAGCTTCCCACAACAATGGTTATTTTTTTAATCCATAGTCATGTCAAGCCAATTGTCAGTCGTCATTGTATCGTTGCTTCTCATATCAGAATTTGTAGTGGTGATTAGTGACAGAAAAACTGACACTATAAATAGAACGTACGGTAATCAATGTTGCTTTTTTCTTGACGACAGTGTAGACTGTGAAATTGTGAATGAAGACATTGTTTTTTAATTACAGTCATCATAATTATTTAATAAGTCATATTAGCATTCATGGTTACTGCCCTCCTTCATTCATTGTGATTGATTCATTTTCGTGTGCTTATGAGTCACAGATATTCAAAATATTCCGTTTATTTATGATGTAAGTCGTAACCATAGGGCATTAGTTAGTGCTGTTATTCTATCCGACACTGAAATAGTGCTTGCCTCTTGAAAGTCAGAATTGGAATTTTGGGGGATTGGAGGAGGGGGAGATCTAAGAACAAAGAAGTCTATAGACGAGAGGAATGCTTTTATCCAAATCCTAATCCCGCTGGGTTCATTTGGACCGGAGGAGTATACGAGTATACGAGGGACAAATCCATGTATCACTGCCATATGCTCTAGAAATCTGATTCCCAGATCCATGTATCCCACAGCCAGATGTCGATACGCTTCGCCTTCTTAGCTGCTGTGTCTGTATGTGTCTGTATGTTTCTCTTTCTTTGTGTGGTTCTCTCTGTCAGTTTGGTTTTCTGTTAAAGGAATTCTTCATGAGCTTCTTTGTGATGATATGTTTTTTCGTATTTGTGTAAAAGAATCGCTAGCCATTCACACTGTATAAATGTCTGTCGAAATTGATTCAAGTATCTGCGTTAGAGATAGACTGTTGTTCAAAGCCCACTCTCATTCTAGTTATGCATATCGAATGAGTGCTTTAAAAAATGCAGAACAAAAGTGCCATGTTGCCCCTAGCCCTTCCATGCTACACTGTGAGCCTAATAAGTGACAGGGCGGCGTTAGGAGTTGAAAATAAGTGCCTGGACGCCGTCCATGACCGTCCAGTCGCACTTTAGAAGACGAAGAGCAGTCCCTTTAGCTAGCCCTGTGGCATCCATGGGTATGAAGTGTTAGCGACTTCATTTTCTTAGCCTCTGCATATGAGGGTGGGTGACCAGTCCTCTCCCTCACCGTCTCTTCTTCCCACCAACAGTGTACGTTCGGTGTACTCATCATAGCTGAGTAGACTAGGGGGCGCACATGGAGCAGAAATCTTGACACAAATGTCTGCCATGACGGGGATTTGAACCCCCGATCTGCCGCTTGACAGTCCAACATGCCAACCGCTAGACTACCGTGCGCCACAGTCACAGTTTAAGTCTCATAATGCTTGTTACTGTTTAACGACACTGCCATATCAAAGAGAATAATGTCGCCCTCCTCCTTTATCCAGGCTTGGGACTGGCACTGGCAGAGTGCAACCAGTGGCGTAGTTCAATAGTTCAATGTCCCCCCCAAGAAACCTCAATTCCTCCCCAGAGGAGGGGGATTAGATTAAACACTGTTCACCAACATCGAGGGTATACAGGATTTACCGTGCCATTGTATACTACACTTTGGTTGGTTAAGGGTTAAAGTTGATTACTTTGAAAACTGGTGCAATGTGTCACACATTACATTATGTGTGCACTCACCTGCTGACAAACACTGCTATGAATTTGGTACAGTATGTCAGCTTCGAAATGGGAGGTTCAACAGTGAGTAAAAGCGCATTGTTATCCTCCCCCCACCCCCGTAAGTGCCGAGGCTAAGAAATTGAAGTCGTTATCAATTGATATCAGTGACCGTCGGTTTCGGTGGGAGGGGAGGGGGCGTATTCCTTAAAGGGATTTATGATGACACTGGTCAGTTTGCCCTCTGTTACCTACGTGGCAATGCCTCTCCCCCTTCCTGCCCTTCCCATGCCCCCCCCATTCCACCCTTCCTTCTCCTCTCCTCTGCTCTTTCCTCCGCAACACGTGTGAATCACTGTATCACGTTTCCATCCGGTTAGCCGTGGATCTTCTCGGAGGAAATCATCCATTAATGCCTTCGGTCGTGTGACTTTATCGACGCGTCATAAAAATTTGCTAGAGCAGACTTTATATTATTTTTAATGCCGCCGCCGCAGCCGCCTGTGGACGGTGAGCGATTGAGTTGCCAGACCGGTGTGATGTATTACCTGAACCGTATAAAGCCGCTCAGATTTTGTCAAATATGATATCATGATGGATTCTACTGGACTTATGGTGGCTCTTATCCCTCTTACACGTACGCGTGGATGCTCAGGCGTCTTCTACAGGAGACTTGCCTGTTTTTTTAAAAAATTCTCCATAATATATAGTCGTAGATCTTGGCTCCTGGGTGATGAATTTCATGACTGTATCGTCTGCTGGAGATTATAGCGTCATCTGCCGACGGGCGCCATTTAATTGAACTGCTAATAAATAACGCTTACGGTCGGCACTTCATCGGTTTTGGGGGCTGATAATAACGCCGCTACGTCCTCCATTAACTTTTCATATTGTCCCCTAGAGGCTGCCATATATATTATAGCCGTGCCATGAAGTGTCTGAATATATACTGTCCTACCTTTAATACAATGAATGATGCAGGACATGGTTAGTGCCGTAAGGGCTGCACTGCATTGTGGGCCACGTTGGTGAGTCTATTCTGTCCTCAGCTGGTGATTGGTGACCCTTATGGGGTTGCTAGAAAATATTCTTGGGTGGCTAAAAAAGTCTTCTGGGGTGGCAAAAGTCTTCTGGGGGTGGCTAAAAGTCGAGAACAGAAGTTGTCTCGGGTGTGAAATGTTCTTATAATTGTGACCTGCAGCTCATCAATGCTGTTGCATTTTTTATAAGAGTTACCGCTACACATATGTCTGAATAATGCTGCCACAGATAGCATCATGTCCTTCAGTAGCAAACGATTTTGATACGAGAATTTTTGTAGCGCCTTTACCTCAGCAATTCAGGGCACCAGCTTATTCACAAGTGCTGCGTTTGGGAAAGAGGTTCTATCTCGTCTGCATTAATCTACTTGACCTGTGTTGTGACACACACCAGCTGTGACCACAATGGCATGCAAAACTTTGTTGTGGTTAAAAATAAATTTGCTTCATGTTCCTTTACAATAGAAATGATAAGGGTATGGATTATCAGGCTTGGTGTAACATTAAAGAAACATATATGCTGTCTCATGTAATACACAATTCATTTTACACTGCCATCGGACAATCGGCCAAATAGACTGTATCAATGGAAAGTGTATGACTGTGAGCGTTAATCATCACATTATTGTCTCCTGCCACCAGACATCATTCCTTCTGATCATGCACCAGGCCTGGCTTTGGAGATGATGAGAGTGGACCATTGACTTTGCCTCTGTGTGATCTTGTTACATAAGCGAGATGGGCGTAGCATCTATCTAGTCTTAAATCTGACGAGAAAATTCTACTGTCTATATACTCCAAAATAAAAACCATTTCCAGCACAGCTTCTATAACCACCGGTAGCTAATTATTGATTCAGACACTTTTGTTTACTTGCTAATTTTTCATTTGCTGTCTGATATGCTTGGGTGGAGTTATTCTTATCTAATCTAATCTCATCCAAACCAATCTAATCTAAACCAATCTAATCTCATCCAAACCAATCTAATCTCATCCAAACCAATCTAATCTCATCCAAACCAATCTAATCTCATCCAAACCAATCTAATCTCATCCAAACCAATCTAATCTCATCCAAACCAATCTAATCTCATCGAAACCAATCTAATCTCATCGAAACCAATCTAATCTTATCGAAACCAATCTAATCTCATCCAAACCAATCTAATCTAAACCAATCTAATCTCATCCAAACCAATCTAATCTCATCCAAACCAATCTAATCTCATCCAAACCAATCTAATCTCATCCAAACCAATCTAATCTAAACCAATCTAATCTCATCCAAACCAATCTAATCACATCCAAACCAATCTAATCTCATCGAAACCAATCTAATCTCATCTAAACCAATCTAATCTCATCTAAACCAATCTAATCTCATCGAAACCAATCTAATCTCATCCAAACCAATCTAATCTCATCGAAACCAATCTAATCTCATCGAAACCAATCTAATCTCATCGAAACCAATCTAATCTCATCCAAACCAATCTAATCTCATCCAAACCAATCTAATCTCATCCAAACCAATCTAATCTCATCGAGACCAATCTAATCTCATCCAAACCAATCTAATCTCATCCAAACCAATCTAATCTCATCCAAACCAATCTAATCTCATCCAAACCAATCTAATCTAAACCAATCTAATCTCATCCAAACCAATCTAATCTCATCCAAACCAATCTAATCTAAACCAATCTAATCTCATCCAAACCAATCTAATCTCATCGAAACCAATCTAATCTCATCTAAACCAATCTAATCTCATCTAAACCAATCTAATCTCATCGAAACCAATCTAATCTTATCGAAACCAATCTAATCTCATCCAAACCAATCTAATCTCATCGAGACCAATCTAATCTCATCTAAACCAATCTAATCTCATCGAAACCAATCTAATCTTATCGAAACCAATCTAATCTCATCCAAACCAATCTAATCTAAACCAATCTAATCTCATCCAAACCAATCTAATCTCATCCAAACCAATCTAATCTCATCCAAACCAATCTAATCTCATCGAAACCAATCTAATCTCATCGAAACCAATCTAATCTTATCGAAACCAATCTAATCTCATCCAAACCAATCTAATCTAAACCAATCTAATCTCATCCAAACCAATCTAATCTCATCCAAACCAATCTAATCTCATCCAAACCAATCTAATCTCATCCAAACCAATCTAATCTAAACCAATCTAATCTCATCCAAACCAATCTAATCACATCCAAACCAATCTAATCTCATCGAAACCAATCTAATCTCATCTAAACCAATCTAATCTCATCTAAACCAATCTAATCTCATCGAAACCAATCTAATCTCATCCAAACCAATCTAATCTCATCGAAACCAATCTAATCTCATCGAAACCAATCTAATCTCATCGAAACCAATCTAATCTCATCCAAACCAATCTAATCTCATCCAAACCAATCTAATCTCATCCAAACCAATCTAATCTCATCGAGACCAATCTAATCTCATCCAAACCAATCTAATCTCATCCAAACCAATCTAATCTCATCCAAACCAATCTAATCTCATCCAAACCAATCTAATCTAAACCAATCTAATCTCATCCAAACCAATCTAATCTCATCCAAACCAATCTAATCTAAACCAATCTAATCTCATCCAAACCAATCTAATCTCATCGAAACCAATCTAATCTCATCTAAACCAATCTAATCTCATCTAAACCAATCTAATCTCATCGAAACCAATCTAATCTTATCGAAACCAATCTAATCTCATCCAAACCAATCTAATCTCATCGAGACCAATCTAATCTCATCTAAACCAATCTAATCTCATCGAAACCAATCTAATCTTATCGAAACCAATCTAATCTCATCCAAACCAATCTAATCTAAACCAATCTAATCTCATCCAAACCAATCTAATCTCATCCAAACCAATCTAATCTCATCCAAACCAATCTAATCTCATCCAAACCAATCTAATCTAAACCAATCTAATCTCATCCAAACCAATCTAATCTCATCGAAACCAATCTAATCTCATCTAAACCAATCTAATCTCATCTAAACCAATCTAATCTCATCGAAACCAATCTAATCTCATCCAAACCAATCTAATCTCATCGAAACCAATCTAATCTCATCGAAACCAATCTAATCTCATCTAAACCAATCTAATCTCATCCAAACCAATCTAATCTCATCCAAGCCAATCTAATCTCATCTAAACCAATCTAATCTCATCCAAACCAATCTAATCTCATCGAAACCAATCTAATCTCATCCAAACCAATCTAATCTCATCCAAACCAATCTAATCTCATCCAAACCAATCTAATCTCATCGAGACCAATCTAATCTCATCCAAACCAATCTAATCTCATCCAAACCAATCTAATCTCATCGAAACCAATCTAATCTCATCGAAACCAATCTAATCTCATCCAAACCAATCTAATCTCATCCAAACCAATCTAATCTCATCCAAACCAATCTAATCTCATCCAAACCAATCTAATCTCATCCAAACCAATCTAATCTCATCCAAACCAATCTAATCTCATCCAAACCAATCTAATCTCATCCAAACCAATCTAATCTCATCTTAGAACTTGTGAAGTAACCTTTATAATAATTATTGATGACACTTCTAAACAGATTTACAATCCAGTGGGCATTAAGTGTTTTATCCATTAACACCGCAGTAGGCACCCTGACAAAGACAGATCAGCTGAAGCAAGAGTCTCAAGTGAGAATGGAAAGGCTCTAAGGGTCTTCCAAAGTGGAAACAGAATGCGGAAGTGTATTCCAGAGGAAGAGCGATGGCTGTTCTGATAAGAGCAGTCGGATTAACTCAAGGCGCAACCAGAGAAAGACAATCAGTAATTGTCTTCCGCAGTATGTGTCTCCATGGGATGAGTAAAAGTGTGCTGAACGAATGAACCAAAAAATGAACGAATGAGCGAATGAAAATGAACAAGTTGGCACCATTTTCAAGAATTTGACTAAGCAGGTCCATATGATGATGATGATGATGATGATGACGATGACGACGACGACGACGACGATGATGAATGTAATTTTTTTGCTGATATGGATCAGGTGTGGTTTAACAAAAATAGCTTAAAAAATATAAAAATGACAATATGCATATGTATTGTATATATCTATATATCTGTAGCACAGCATGGATTAAAAATGTTGAGGCAGATGTGACAGGCCTATAATTATATTGACTGTACATTTCGCTTCCTACTGTGATGGTTGAATTGGACGCACTACGACTTACTTACAGTCTGTGTGGAGGAGGAGGACCAGCTGGTTTTAGATTACGTCTGTTCCTGTCTTGGAAGGTCAGCAGTTAATTTATTGATGACACGTGACCTTATCGAGACGACGAACACTGCGTAATGCAAAGGTATTTGCTGTCATTTAGACCGGACCAGAAGACATCTGTAAAAATTTGGAAGAGGATCAGACTTTACGTCTTTGAACTTGATTAGCCGACGCAATTCATTTGAATCCTGAAGAAAAAAGCCCAGCATGCAGTTCACTGTTTAATTTCTAAACTCTTCGTATGCTGGTAATGGCCAGAGATGTTTTAGGGTTCTTCAGTTGCAAGTACAAGAACCAGGTACAACATCTCTGGTAACTGCAGACACTAATTGTCTGTACAGGAACATGTATAAAATTGTGGTGTATAGATTTTGACCGACTGTATAACACATCTGCTGTGGCCTGGAGCCTGCGAGTGCATCTAGATATTTGCATGCATGTATGAAAAAATATGGAAAATGAAAATAGTTTGGCTTTGTTACATATTGTACTGTGTGTTACAATTAAAAACCTTGTTTAAACAATTTAGTTTTAATCAACAAATGACACAACTTTATTAGTAAACACTAACATTATTCCACAACAATTATTTAATTTCTTATAACTTTGGTTTAACATGAAATTGAGAAACTAATAAAAATTAATATTGAATTCTTTTGAAGTTCGAATTGTAAGCACAAGTTCAGATAGTCTATGCAGACACAAACATTTACAATTAAAGACTAGTACTTAATATTTTTACTTATATATGAAGTTAAGAACTTGATATCAAGTAATTTTTATAAATTTCATTTCTTGTACTATCCTATTTATTTCTCAACATAAATTAGCCGAATCCTTGAAAGTACAGAAACAAAGAAAATAATTACAGAAAGTAAATGAAAAATATAAAAAATTCGGCCTACATAGACCACTGGAAATTTAAAACAAAAAACAGGAAACGTGGCACAAAATAATAAAAGACAGAAAAGAAATTTTTCTGGAAAAGTTGAAGAAACTAATTTTTTTGGCATATGTATGTCTGCATAAATTTATATTATATATATTCGTTGAGTTGAACGGAAAAAAATATTGTACCTACACACACACTACTTGCTTCTGTGAGGTGCTTAAGGTTCTCTTGTTATAACTGACACCTAAATGGCAGAATGAATAAATGAATTAATTAAAAGAATTTGTGTGGGTGTTTGGTGTACTTGGATGCCGCTGGCACTCTTCCCCTCTACCATAAACGGTAGACCTGTTTCATTTTTGATATTTGTGTCATTGTGTGTATGTTAGTATCTCCTCTGAATGCTGCATATCGTGTGCATATCACTTTATGACTTTCACTCACAGTCAAAGCTCGAGGGTACGCCAGGGCTTAAAGTGTGGCTGGACGGCCATGGACGGCGTCCATGCACTTGTTTTAAAATCTGAATGCCGTCCTGGCACTTATTGGCCAGAACAGCCTGGAAATGTATGGGGCGTCCAGGCACTTCTTTTGGAAAGGTAAGGGGCGTCCAGGCACTTATTTTCCCACACTTTAGGCACTGGGGTACGCGTACCCTAAAATAGAATACGTTAAAATACGTACGTACCTTTCAAAAAATAGAATACGCGTATGATACGTACCATACACGAAAATTTCATTTATGGCTTACTCAGCGACCCATAGTCAACGTATAATCTGACGTCAACTGTAGGCCTATGCGTCATTGAAACCGGTACAAAACCGTAGCAGTAAATTTAATTCGATAAATTCTTTGGTTATAATTAATTTAATGCAAATTGTAACTGTCTTTGTGATGAGAACTAAGTAAACGTCGCTGGTTTAAAAATTGGTGTAGCCTAACTCGAGAGTTGCAGTATATAGGCTATATCTATAGGCCTATAGCCTACGAGTCAGCGATGCCCAGAGAACGTGGGAAGGAATGGACGCACGTGAAAGTTTTGAAAAATGCGAAAAACAATTATTTGATTGAATGCAATTTTTCGACAAGCAGTGTTGGATTGTAATTGTAATTGTAATTGTAATTGTAATTGAACACTTGTATAGCGCCGCTCACAGATTCAGTAGCGCTCCCAACCCAAAGTTAGCACTGTCGCTAACGAATAGTATAGTCTTCAGGCGCTTCCTAAACAGCGGGAGAGAGAGGCTGAGAAGCTCAAGACGTAGTTTATGTGGAAGACGGTTCCAGCAAGAGGGGCCAACATAGGCAAAGCTCATGGACTGGGCAGTAGCCCCACGCATGCGAGGAACAACAAGGAGGCCATTTGCTGCCGAACGAAGGGCAGAGCGACCGGGGAGAGAGGAGACCTGTATACAGAAAGAACGGAGGTAGGATGGAGCAACCCCAAGAAGAGAATTGCGCATAAGTGTCAAAATTTTGAACTCAATGCGTTGTGGTACAGGAAGCCAATGAAGAGTGTCCCGAATAAAGACTGAAATGTGAGAGAACTTGGGAAGACCAGCAATTAGGCGAGCAGCAGCATTGAGTATTGTCTGAAGTTTAGAGAGGTTGAGAGAAGAAAGACCGGCGTATGAAGAGTTCCCAAAGGATTGGATCAGGCAATCGCATAAGAACACATTTTTGAAGTGCTGCAGCAGAACTGAGACGACTGACTGACATTAGTGCATTAAGTGCAATGTAGGCCTATGCTGGATAAAAAATAGACCTACAATATAGCATTGCAGCAATTTACTACGCCGTATACTGGGTGGTGAGTGTTTGCTTAAATTAAATTGAACATTCTTATAATGAGCAATGACGTGGTTAACGTATTTTATTTATTGTTTACGTACCCTAAAATAGGGTACGTTAAAATACGTACGTACCTTTCAAAAAACAGAATACGTACGGTACGTACCCTCGAGCTTTGCTCACAGTTAAAGAATTACAGTGTAATTCCTAGACTTCATTGTACAGCAGTTCGTTGGATTTTCTTCACAATTCACAAACCTACGTAAGCCATTGGAAACGCATTTCGCCGACATAGTTAATTGCAAAGAGATTATTTTTTCATTCTGTCACTACATCCCGATTATTAAGTAACGATTTGTGTGGTAGGATTGGCTGTCCAATGTTGCCCATGGCTGGTTATCAGCATGACCCACCTGTGTCCACGAGCAGCTTTACCTGACTCTTGTAAGGAATCATCATCCGCTCATCTAAGCCCGTATATATACAATGATGCGTTGCCATGGAAATAGGAAATGAATGCTGGTGCGCACATCTTTAGCGATGAAAAGAAAACACAGGTGGTCGAAGCGATTTGAACAATCAGCATTATGTGATGGACAGTTGGTGGACCAGTTGACGATGATAGTAAATCATGTCACTCCTGTGGGCGTCTTGTATCCTCCTCCTCCTCCTTCCAGGTGTTGGTCTGCACGGATTGACCTCTGCCGGTATGTCCTGACCTTGGCTTTGATCTATGATTTCATTTATATCTTTGGCTGCTATCGCTTTTCATCGTAGGTAGCAACCTCTCGATGGTGGTCTACGTGTATTAACATATGCTGGTGCTACATAAGTTCTGTGTAGATTTGAATTGAATATGTCCCGGAAACATAGGTCACGTAACTGGATGAAATGGCATCACCAAATACATATAATATATATATATATATATTATATATGTATACATACAACAAGTTTATATGTTATATCTGATGCCATACACACACACACACACACACACACACACTCACACACACACAATCACATGTATGATGATGATGATGACGACGACGACGATGATGTGATGATGGTGGTGGTGGTGGTGGTGGTGGTAATGGTAGTGGTAGTGATGGTGATGGTGATAATCATCATCATCATCATCATCATCATCATCATAATAATAATAATAATGATCAATGATGTCATTAGAAGCTGAGCACTATAACCAGGGTTTAAAGTTGGTGGGAACGCGTGGGAACGGCGTTCGCACTGCTCTCGAATTTCTTGGCATGCGTTCCCATTGCTCACCATGTATGGAACCCTTGAAACATGAGCATTCTCAATAAAACTTCATCAGCGTTCCCACTGCTCACAGTTGGCATTGCCGCTGCTCACCCAAACCACTTTAACCACAGGCACTAACTGTTAAGCAACTTGTGTCTTAAGGTTAGCTCATATTCTCCATGTTAGAAGGCAGGTACTCGACCACCAATCAGCCGCCATGTAGCTATAAATCTGCAGCGTTATGTCTGCCTGGTCAGTTCTGACTCGGCTCCTACCAGATAATTGTCACTTGACGCCTTGTATTTTATTAGCTGCAGTAAAAGTCGCGCAGCAGTGGTGGCGACATTTCCATAAATCATAACAGCCATTGTACTGCATAAGTGAGGAGCCGAAGAGGCGCCTGACTAGCGCGGCGGCCTTTTTGCTTTTTTCAAAGTGTTCGGCAATTTCCCCGAAATGACGTAGGTTATTTTGTCGTCGTTGCAACACAGAGAATTAAGTGTTCAGCAATAGATCTGCAAGTTTTGATTTTTATTCTGAACACGTGTGCAACTGTGCATGTAATTGTGCGCTGCTGGCATTGTCATTTGCGCACAATAAATAAACAGATTTACTGTGACTAGAACATGGCTGAAATAAAATGTTGCGTGGTGAAATACTGTGAATGCTGATGCGTAGCTATGTATAGTATATATATATAGTCCCAATGATTTGACGGAGCCATTACTAGACATTAATTAAGGATGTAACATGGTGGGGAGCAGTGTTGCCTGGAGAGGCCTGCATCTCCAGATATGTACTAATAGACCGAATTTGGATCTAATGACTGCTAAGTTACAGTATATATGGTCATTCTGACAATTAAGAATTCTGTTTGTTATAGGCCTCAGTACTATTAAGAGAGTGCAGCACTTAATGGAGTAGCCTACAGTATAGCCTGTATTGCACTTGACTCAAACTCCGATGCCATCTTGGCTACGGATGATAGTGAATGCATGCCCAAAAGGAACCGTATGGGATCTGTATTCCCATGTTGGACCCACTTAGAACCCGGATGACATTTCTTGCACCCAGTCATCTAGTGTTGACAATGAGTCATTAAGCCAAAGACAGTGAGTGCTCGCTCCCCCTCCCTCTCTCTTTCTCTCTCCCCCTCTCTCTCACTCTCTCTTTGCCTGCTTGCGCTGACAACAACGACTGCCGTGGAATGACTGTATAGGTCGACGATCCTTAAAGCGACTCGGATTCTTGTTCACGTGTTGTCGTAATTGAACCACCACACCTGAACGACGACGACGACGGTGGCGACGACGACGGCAGCCAATGGAACAACGCAGCAGACGACGACGACGACGACGACGACGA